>BGPR01002008.1:135686-199546 GCA_013235015.1 Araneus ventricosus
TTATTTATTTATTTGGTTCTCTCTTTTGCTTTTGAGGCCCCCCCCCCATAAAGCAAGTCTGTGTACGTCATAGTACTGTATACTGCTTTTTTCCCCCTTCTACACCCTTCCGTGCGGAGCGAACATTGCATTCCAGAAATAAATTGTTTGCGTGAATGGAACGAGGCGCGCACGCACGTGCTAAATTTTGACGCACAGATGTAAAACTTTTAGAAAAACTTATTTTCTATTTTTTCCGGTTAGTTCAGCTTTCCGGATACTTGAATGCCAGATAATCGAGAGTTTACTGTACTAGAATTAAGGTATTTGAAATATTACAAATATACATAAAAGCGTTGCTATTTTTTTAAATATACAAATAGTAAAAAATCAATTTTATTTAATCTGAAATTTTTTCATTTAAAATGTGAAAAATATTTCATTTACAATTAAAAGTGAAATGTTTTTAAAATTTGGTATTCAGCAGCCGAATATTCGGTATTCTGCCTGAAAATTTGGACAAATATTCAGCCAAATCACTATTCATTACATCCCTAATCTGAACTTAATATGATAAATATGTGTAATTAGAAACTTTTTTAACTAAACTTTAAGAATTAAAAGCTTGCTAAACTTTTGATGGTGTGTTATTGGCTGAACTATGAACTGCAAAGTCATCCATAGTGGACCACAAGATTCACATGCGTTGTAATGTAACTGTTTGTCCTATTATGCATTAATGAAAATTTTGCATGCAAAACTCTTTATACTCTCCCAATCTTTTTTGTGCCACGCCCCACCTACACCTTTCTAAAATTCTTATGCCCCCCCCCATGTAACATATATTTAACATAATAATTAATATTCAACATTGAATTGTTCACTGAAGAAACTTCAATTATAGGTTTTAGATAGAAATCAATAGGAAATTGTTGAGAAACAAAGTAAATTTTCAAAACATATAATGGAAAACTGAAATTTAAGTGTGAAATAATTTTAATGAATGATTTTTTTACAGTGGAACCTCGGAAGTCCAAACTAATTGGGTCTTACCTCTGTACAGATTCTGAAAAATTTGTTGGATTATCCTGGAAATTCGGTTAAACACTCTTGTTATACCAAATGCAGTACAGTAAAAGCTTAACAAACCGGCATGCTCGGGAAATGCCAATTTCCGGATACCTGAGAAGTCCGGATAGTTGAGTGTGGTGGGAAAAATGGGGGAGATTGTAGCCTTTCTTTTTTTTTTTTTTGTCGATTTCACTCTTTCAGCGGAAGGTGAGGAGGAACTTTTTTCTTTGGTTTTCACTTTTACTTTTGAACCCCTCCCCCCGTAAAACAAGTCTGTGTACGTCACTGTACTGTATATTGCTTTTTTTCCTTTACGCCCTTCCGTGCGGAGCAGATATTGCATTCCAGAAATAAATTGCCCGCATGAATGGAACAGTTCGGGAGCGCTAAATTCTGGCACTCTGATGTAAAATTTTTAGAAAAACTCATTTTCTAATTTTTCCAGATACTTGAATGCCAGATAATCGAGAATTTACTGTACTAACTAGTTAAATCACAGGAGACATTTGCTTTTAAACTCTGGACAAGTCCATTTTCGAATTGCCCTTTTAACAATCAGATTTCCTCCCATGGTGCACTGTCTCCACGTTGGGATACAATGGTTTTATATGAATTTCAGTAATTGAAGTATGTCAGATTTATTTATTTGACAAACATCTTTTATTTTGTTCTGAGGTGATGCAGGTAAGCACACTTTTCACAGAATCACAATATTCTGTATTGAGTTGGTACATTCAACAGATAAATCTTTGCAGAAAACAAGGAATTTCTCAACATAAATAATCAAGCTAAAACGTGGAAGTTGTACAGTATATTTTTTTCATCTACTACAGAGGAATATATATATAAAACTCAATGTATGTATGTTTGTTCCATCATCACTTCTGAACAGCTAAAGGGATTTTTATGAAATTTAGTACACATGTTCCTCATTAACCCACTTGGAAGTATAGAAGGGGTAAATAAGCCCTTACACAGTTTCTTTTTGCGGGGCAAAGTCTCCAAAATGCATGTAACAAATAGGCTGATGCACTCGCTTGGCAATTTCAGTGATTTGGGCGATTTTGATTAACTTTATTACTAGATTTGGCACCAAGAAAATATCGCTAAAGGTAGATTTATCGTTACAAACAGTATTGTTATGCACAGGTTTCACTGTATTATTTTTATTTATTTGAAATTTATTTTATGCAGAATGGCAACAAAATGATAATCATTAGAATATTATTAAACAAAGAAAAAAAGGTCGAATGAAATAAAAATTTTATGAAGATGAATATATGGTCGACTGTCTTACAAATTTATAATTTGAATTGGTAAAATATAAATATGATTGCTAAGGAGTCTGACAAAGGGAAGATAACTGAATTATGTATGAATTTTCTTATTTACTATGCACTCTTAAAGTGATATTAATCTTTATTTTAAGGGAACTGAGATGTTTCGTACTATCAAAATGTTGATGTTTATCCTCATAGAATAGGGTACAATTAATCGATTCCGGAAATGAATAATATAATAATAATACTTTTCTTAATGAAAAATATCGTAATTTTTTTCAGATTTTCAAGTTATATGACATTTAATATTTTAAAATAATGTTTTTTGTGAGTGTAATAAGATGAAAATAAGTTCAGTGTTCTTATGGATTTTGTCTAAAATCGTTTTTTCTAAGCATACCTATTTATGGTCATATATTTGTAGATAATCACATCACAACACATTTTTGATTTTCTAGCAGAAAAACAAATACTTTGAGATACAAGTATGTTTATATTGTTTTATAATGTAAACTATATGTATTATATTTTCACACGTTGGCTGCTCATCACGCACTTTGACTCACGCTTCTGTTTCATATTTACTATGTAATTAGATTACCCCTTCTTTACTATATAGTTAACCCATTAATTGTGGGTGTGGTTTATAAATCACATATATAACAAAGTACTCGCAGTTTTTTTTAAATTTTTCCTTTTCCTCTCCATCACTAGGTTTTGATAAGAAAATGATCGGGTAATCTGCTAGTAGCACAATAAAAAAGGACCTATGTATTTAAGAATCTGTGTAATAATCTCAAAATTCAGTATACCTTCCTTTAATTTTAGATTTCCTTTTTATGTTGTGCACAATTTAAAATGTAGAAAAAAAACATTTTTATGAATTTTTATACATTATCCCATTTTATGTCTGAAACACAATTTCTATATCAGAAAGTCAAGCTATCTTTCAACAATAATTAACATTTTTTTTTTTTTTTTTCAAATCAATATGAATGAAATTTTAATTTTAAATGAATTTTCAGTTTGATGTTTCCAATTGGGAACATTGGCCTATAAAGGCAGGGTTCCCACGGTCTTGAAAAGTCCTTTAATTTCATTCGCCTTACTCGGGACCCTGGAGATGGGTACTCGGGTCCCTTTTGTAGGGTCCTTGAAAAATAAGCAAAATGGCCATCCATTATTTTGAGGGGCAGAAGAGAAAACCAGTTTATGACTTGATTTTGCCTTGAGAATTCCACCACCAGAAAAAGGGTGTTCCTATGGGAATGTTGTCAATCGTCACTCTTTTCTCCCTTTTTATATTCAAAGACAGCATAATTTAGCAATGCAGTAAAAACTACAGAGTGTATTTCTCCATCGAGTAAAATAGTCCTGCAATTATCCTAACAATTTTTCAAAGTAACTGACATATTTGAACAGAATTTTGTTTTTAATACCAATAACCAATTTTCTCTGCAATGAAATCTATTATCAAAACATATGGTATTTAATTTCATAGAATTTTTATTTTTTCTCCCTGCCTTCTGTCTGAAATTACGTGAATCGAAATTGGCCTTAATTGCTTTAGGGAAAAGGCTTTTTTTTTTTTTTTTTTCCCCGACTCAGAGTTTATATTTGGAGATTTATCTCTTTCAGTGCTGCCTTGATTATAATTATTTTTAACAGGTGGTTAGATTTATTGTTTCTATTTCATTTTATATGGTAGCAACTTCTAAAATATTGCTGCTTTTGAAATTATATGTTGATCTGATTTTTTTCTGTGTATTTGTATAAATTTTTTTTCTGCATATATACACAACAAAATAAAACTCAAAAATATATTATGGAAAAAGGAATATGAAAAGAATACTTGAAGTCAAAGCAAAATAAATTTATAGCAGTTTTTGTGAAATTAGCATCTAGTAAGTACCCTTGTAGTGCCAACAGTACAGGGACTTGCATTGTGATCTCGAAACCCACTTTCAAATGTAAGTTTTGGCTTTTTAACTGCAAAGTAAGCATAACAGGTGACTTTGGTACTCTTCCACTTAAATGTCTAGAAGTTGTAACCAAGAAATTTGCATTTTTATGTCTAGAATTTGTAATTTTATTGTCCTTGAATTTTTTTCCTCAATTAGAGCGAGAACTCTGAAAAGTTCAATTTTGATTCATGTGTGTGGTGGTTAATTTTAGAAAAATCGATTTCAGGTGTCCATAATATTTATAATAATCAATTATAAATTGAAAACTAAAAAGAATAAAATAATTTTAAAAATTCCACCTTTTCGTACACTAATAAAAGTGTTTTAAATTTTAATTTATAAATTATGTTCCAATATTTGCGTGGAAGACTGTGTTATAAAGTACTTTTATTTATTCTCCTTCTTTTTTCTAAAGATAAAATATTCTGCTTACCAAGCACTTCTTTTTTTGGAAAATAAACCCTAACAAAAAGAGAAAAATATATGTGTAAATGGATTAAGACAGTTGGAAACTTATTAGGCTTCAGGCTGTATAACTGTCAGTGTAGATGTGTATGCATTCCTTAAAACATTTTAGATGCAGTTTTTCTGTTTAGAAAGATGAACCTAGTAAGTTCACTGGAAAGAAAGAGTAGGATTTAAAACATTCTTTTTATTATTCCATTAAATTACTGATATTGTAATTTACAACAATACATTATTTGTGTGTAAATTTTAATCTTGAGTTTTTCTCCCTCATGTTTGAATTAGGCAATGCATTTTACAGTTGAATTTTTAATTGAATGTGGTTTATTGTATATTGAAAAGATTTGCAATATTCATTTAGTTTGCCAATTTTGCATATTATTTTAAGTTTTTGTTAACAAAATCATATTTTTTTTTTTAGATGCAGTATCATTATCTCATCTTTACTGTTTTTATTCTCCTCATTTCATCTGGCTTGGCTGTTAATCAGCATAAAGCTGAAATAGAAGACAATGAATTTGCTGAATTTGAAGAATTCGATGAAGATGATGAATTAGTCATCAAAGAAGATGAGAGTGCTAAACTTAATACTGAATCTAAAGTCTCTCCTCCTCCACAGTCATTTGATGATGAAGTTCAAATTGAAGTATGATTCATAAATTTTATTAATTTTTTGTTTAATAGTTCTAAGCTGCAAATATAACAAAAAAGTTTATTTTTATCTTATTATTTCTTTTGTGCAAAAATTGTAATTTTGATAATTTCCAAAAATTTTGTTAACTTCTTTTCTTTGTCTTTTTATCTGCCATTGCTATAGTTAACATACTCATTAATATATACAGACATATAACAAAAAAAAGGTACTTTTTTGTATTATTTTAAAATGTATGAATATTTTTAAAGCATCCAAATGAATATTAGAGAAGGCATGTGATATAACTTAATGTGGGTTTTACATTCATGTAACACATTTAAAATTCATGCAACATTTGATTATAGCGCCTCATTAAACATATGTAACTTATGTGTCTTGTTCTTTAATTTTTCGTAAGAAATTGCAATGGCAATTCTAGTGTGGCAGATAATGTGTTAAACAGTAACATAAATTTGTACTTTAGAGTCTTAAAAAATATTTCAACCTAGAATCTCAGACTAGTATTTCTTTCTATTTACTTCTGGAAATGTTTCCTTACAGAAATTTAATAAACTGTGATATATATACAACAACCCAATAGAAATTTTTACTTTACATTTGTGTTGATAATTCTTAATTTCATTGCCTTCTTTCTAACATGTTATGTATTCGCCTCTCTTGTACTATATGGAAGAAAACTGTATTGCTGTCAATCAGAATGTTGTTTGTAATCATTAAGCAGTCAAAAAAAATCTGCTTTCTAGTTTTCTTCAGTATTAGAAGAAAGTGTTTTTTGTATGGTTATAGCCAGTTTTCTGCCTTGTCATTTTTATTCATTACCAGCTGATATACCCAGTATTGCTCTGAATGAAAATATTTTGTCTTTTATTAATAAAGAATTTGATCAAATCCCACAAAATCTTAACTGAAACCTTTCTTATACTTCAGAATTCTTGAACAAAATTTGAAGTACGTATAACATAACGAATAAAGGTTTACAATTGTCACATATCAAATCAACTGTTGATGGCTATATGGCGTAAATTTTATATGCTGTAAAAGTAAAAATCTATTTAACACTCAAATGGTTGCTAACATGTATGTAAATAAACACATTTTTTTCAAATATATGTAATATTTTTAAGGTAAACAATACTTCTATATAAAATATTATAATACACAAATTTCTCTTATTATCTATAACTTTATTTTTTAATTAAGATGAGATTGTCAGTTGGACTAAACAATTTTTTAAAATGCTGAAAGTTCATTTTTTCACCTTAAATTATTAAGAACTTTTGAAAAATGATATGAATTGGAATTAAACATTGAGATTGGCAACTTGAAAGCAAATAAATGATTTAAAATATTTGTAATATTTCATTTAATAAAAATTGCAACACTAAAAATAAAATAATCTTTTCTCTATACAAAAACACTGTTTTTATATAATAAAAAATTAATTATTCAATTAATTGTCATGTAACTTTCACTAGAGCCTTCCTTGTGTTTTATACTATTTGTGATGAATTCTTTTTTAGACGGGGTGTTTTTGCAAAATTTGACAAAAAATCTATGCAGTAGTTATAATTTCAATAGGGTACAAACTATTTATGCATAGATATGAAATTTATGCTTGAAAATAAATAGGATTACTTCTTATAATATGTATTGAATGTTGATAAACCACTCTACTTTTTCATGAAACCATTTTTTTTTTCCCCATGCATTAACAAATTGAAATTTTACAAATAGGAAGATAGTGAAGAATTTGAGCACTTTCAAGATGAAGAAGAATTTGAAGGTTTAGATCAAGAAGTGCCATTGGTAAAAGGAAAGGCTTCTGAGAAACCTGATCTTAAGATCACTAAAGTTAGTTTTTTTTTTTTTCTTACCATGTCTTAAAATAATAGTTTTTGTCCTCAGAGAATATGTTTTAAAAATTATATAAATTTTTTAGGTTCCCCTTCATCTTAGGAGAAACTGGGAAAGTTTTTACTTAGAATTTTTAATGATAGCTGGACTGCTTGTATATTTCATTAACTTCATTGCGGGTCGAAATAAAAACCAAAAATTGGCCATGGCATGGTTCAACTCGCATCGCCAAATCCTTGAAAATAATTTTGCTTTAGTTGGTAAGTACATATCTTGAAAAATCTCTTTTTCCTTAATTTAAATTAAAATATTTAGTTCTATTATATTATCTCGCTGATAAATTAAATGATAGAATATTCTATATGCTTCTCTTTGGTGCTACACATAAAATAAAATATTTCAAAATGTATCTTGCCTTAGTATGCATGACAGATATTAGTGAATATCAGTTCACACACACACACATACATAAAAAAAATTGAGGTTATCAGTTGGCCAGCCTGCAATCTTTCTCTTAAGTCTGATTTTAGGACTTCATGTATCATGAAGTTTATAGAAAAAAGTTTGTATTATTTATTTTATGATAAACATGGAAATCCTGTCAAAGTTCTGGTGATTTACACTTATAAAACTATTTCTAATTAATGTCATATAAATTGATACCATATATTGGAAAAAATGAAATATTATGACATCATTTTATCCATGTTCGCATGTTTTCATAATTAACTAGAATTGTTCTTAGAACTTACTAGTTTAAAAGTTTTATACAGCATCCATTTTATAGCAGATATTTTTGGATTGGGTTGTTTTTTTAGTTTCCAGATTATTTTATCCCATGTAGTTATATTATTTGGCAATAACATTTGCTCTTCCCAAAGCAGTAAAATATTTACTATTTGAAAATTTGTCATAAAGATTTAAGTTGTCTAGGAAATTAATTCTGGTTCTCATTTTAAAACTGACTATTTTTGTTAACCACATGGTTCACTATCTTAATAATAATAATCTGATTAATATAATAAAATTTATAATTTTTTTAAAGAGTCGTTGTTTTATTTTATATTTTGGCTATTTCAAATTAAAGCTATCAAAAAATAATTTCAATTTTAAATTACTAAACAAAAAGAAACTTTATTTTTTAAATATAAAACCAGAGATTCTGATGAATAACTTCTATAAGTCAATTTAAATGTTGAAAAAAAATGAACTTTTACCTGTTGAACCTTATGGGAAATCGGGGTTGCTTTCCTCTCTTGTGCCTTGAGATGTACATAAACATACATAAATAAATGTGATTAGAAAGATAAATTTTTGCATCAATGTGGTGTAAAATTTATATTTCTTTCAGAAGTTATTGATGAAAAACTATGCAGAAGCATCTGGTTTTTCTTAATTTCTAATTAGAAACTCAGGAATAAGATTCTTCCGCTTTTTGGCGGATTTCCGCTTTTTTGTTATTTTGGAGAAATTCCTTTTTCGTTTTTTCCCCCAGCAAATATTTGCTTTTTCTGCCGAAAATTCCGCTTTTACACAAAGAAAAGAAACCTTCCGTTTTTGAAAAAAAAATTCTGGGAAAATATGCTCGACCGTGCGACCTCTTTGGCATATTTTGCAAAAAAAAAAAAAAAAAAAGATTTTTTGCATGAATATGTTGAAAAAAATAGTTAAAAACTTACGGTCATCTTGTAGGGCGTACCAAGATGAAGAAATAAAAACAAATGGTACAAAAACAAATAAATAAACTACATAAAAAAACTCCTGTCAAAAGAGGCAGCTAAAAAACTGTGTGCAAATGCAGCAAAAAGGCAGAGAATAAGACATAACAAAAATCTTCTCAAAATAAAAAATAAAACAGATGATTTACCTAAGCATTCTAGAGATAATGTTGTCCCGACAACTATGCCAGTAATTAAACAGAGATATACTAATGAAGACTGTGCAAACACATCCTTTATTGAAGAAAAATCTGTCAAAGATAGGAGCCCTCCAAAACAAGGGGTGAAGCGTGTTAATGGAGATCTGTTGCCAACAAAAGCGAAAGAAAGCCACTTCTTTAACAATTAAGGAAATGTTTCAAATCACAGTAATGCTAACTGAATCTGTCATTGTAGCTGTACAATTTCTCGACCCCCTCTCACTTTATAAGGTGCAAAATCATTGTGCTGTTACTTTTGCAAAAATGTATAAAAATAAAAGAAATAAAACAGAAATCAGTATATGATACATTATTATAATTTATAAAGAGCTAGTACACTTTACACAATTGCATGAAGCAAAAGAAATTATTTGTCCTTATTTTTATTTATTTATTGAGCTAACTTTTATCAAAAGGCTATTAAATATAATTCTTCTCAGTCTTCTGTTGGGTGTATGTTGAATCTCAGTGATGTACAGGTGGTAAATATGTTTTAATGTCTAATTTTGTATTTTCTGATGCACCTGATGATGTGTTAAACTTGTTTGTTAACTTTTAATGTGAATGATTTAATATTCTTTTTCTTATTTTTACATACTGAATTATAAATAATTTAGTTATCAATTATTTTAGTGTAATGTTTTCATGTTACATGTTCTGATGTTTTACTTTTTAAAACATCTTTCGCGTATAAATTATGGTGCAAATTTTTTGCTCCCGTATGATTTCAGTCTTTTTGCTTTTTTGTCAATCTCATCCCTGGAAGCTAGATTTTATGTAATTAAAAATTAGCTGAATTCTAGTTTAAAAATCTAAAATTAATCAAAATTTTGAAAAACAGTTGTGCTGTAGTGCACATTTTCAGCATCCAAAGTATACCTATGTCAAATTTGGTAGCACTAGGTCCAATGATCAGTCCTGTAAAACATCAACAGGCACACATGGACTTATATTATTATTAGAAATACGGTTATTTGTGACTTGTATTTTAAATACAATTCTTTTCTGTTGTGATTTCAGGTGATGATGGTAAAAAGGAAATTGAAAGTCCTGGAATACAAAAGGAATCTGAAAATATATACACATTATGGTGCAGTGGAAGAGTATGTGTTGAAGGCATGCTTGTAGAATTAAAATTTTTAAAAAGACAAGATTTGGTTAGTGTAATGGCTAACATGTTTCGCCCTGCTTCAGATCAAATAGTAAGTCTAGTTTCATATGCTTTTCACTTTCTTAAAATTTTCAAAATTTGAAAGATAATGTTTTAAGAATAAATATGAGACATGAAGATTTTTTTATCTATATCACTTTAATATAATCATGTTTTTTTTTTTAAGAATTGTTGAAATAAAGTTCTTGTACATAGCTAAATTTTATAAAGCTATAAATTCAGTATTGATTTTCAAGTGACTGTAGATTGATGAATTGAAGACACCTTAGGAAAATAATACCTTAATATTCTATAGCACCTAATTTTTAATTGTGTGCTATTATAAGATATGTCTTGTATATATGATATTATATTTCGCACATATATTTACATATTCAAATACTATAATTGTTATAATTATTCTTATGTATTTTTCACAGATAATAACCCTTTCCATTTATCTCTTACAGCTTATAAAAGTGACAATGAATGCAGATGCAATGGATAATTTTGTTTTTTGTTTAGCTAACAAAAAGACAGCTGCCCGTTTGCTAAAAGAAATGAGTGATTTAGTAAGTGAATTAAATTTGAATGAAAATCCTAAACAGTTTTCTGAAAATTGCTCTTCAGTTGTATATAAAAAATAGTATTATTTTTTCACTTCATTCTAATTTTTTTTTTAAGAGTACTTATTGCCCTGAAAAGAAGAGTGTAGATCGTCTTGGCATACCTGATAGCTTTTTCATGATGAGTGAACTGGGAGAAGCTTCAAGCGCCATGTTAGATAGCAAGGTATTTGATCACTTTTACCCTTTCAATGTCTTCAACCCTTCACATCTGTTTCTTTATATAATTTTTTCCTAAAATGATTTTCTTTAGCTTGAAGATTTTATTAACAGGGTTCCCATGGGTCTTAGAAAGTACTTATTTTAACCTGCCATTTCTAAAAGCCCTTAGAACTATTTATGTTTCCTCAGTAGTCCTTAGAAAGTGCGTATTTTCCTTTTAAAATAAAATTCTTGTTTCGATTTTCAAAATTCTTATGATTTTATCACATGTACAAGCTACAATAGAATGAGGGTTCAATGTAAATAAATCATTAGAAGGTAGAAAACTTAAAATAAGATTCTTGTATTGCTCAGATGCTCATTTTTGAAAATGCAAATAATTCTAATGATATTCACTCAACAATTGTTACAAAAGAGACGAGAAAGTTTGTCTCTTCTTCGAGGCAGAAATATATCCTTCATTTGGAAGAACAGCCAAAAATTGAGAACCAAAAATTTCGGAAAACAGGAAAAGGAAAGTAGACGAGCTTAACTATTTAAAATCTTAAAAAAGCTTTCCTTCAAGCTGATATCACAACAATGGCAAATTCAGACGAACTATCAAATAAGGCAGAATCTTCCAAAAATATTTCTCTTTTTATAAAAGCAAATGCTCTGTGAAGAGATATTAAAGAAAAAACATCTGAAATTAAGGAATTAGATAGTCAGATTTTTGAATAAGAAAAATAAATAGACTGAAAAACAGAAATGACTGTATCGGGATTTTAAAAATATTCTTCATTTACCTAATTTCTGAAAATTAAAGCATTTTAATGATTTAAGTTGATTTTGATATTTGTAAGGTATTTCATTTGTTACAGAGTTACATTAGTTCAATCATTAAAATTTTAATTGTACCCTCTACTTTCTCTTTTGTATAATTTCCAGAGATTTTTTAATAGGAGCGAAAACACTCCTGTGAAAAAGTTGGATTTTGTGTAAATATTGATACTGTCTTTTTTTTTTTTATGTATGTTTATGTGACTTTGTACTTAAAAGTATTTTTAAGTTTAAAGCCTGCCTAAACTCTAAACATTGAAAGCTGAAAAGAAAATCTTGGAACATTTTAAATAGAAATGAAAATTCTTTATAATTTATTGGTTTAAAGTATGAAATTTTTGAAAGAAAATTGTTAGAATATAATAAGTTGTAATGTGTTTATAAGATTTTTTACTATATATATATATGAGCAACGTTTTGAACTTATGAAGATAGTGGTAAGTTTTTCCTGCTGTGCCTATTTTATAGTTTGTTAATATGTGTACATATTACTGCCATGCGTGCCTATACATGCCCATATTTTAACTGCTTACATTTTTAAAAATTGTACTGGGCTTATTTTGAAAAAAAATTTATATGGCATTATTTTTTGTATAATTTTAAAAAATAGTCTTAGATATTGAATTTTTTACATAGTATTGTTCTTATGAGTTTAACTAAATTGTAAAAGCATCTCACTTGGTTGAAAGTCATGTATTAAATTGTGAAATACGGCTTTTATAATATTTTATTCAAGTCCTTATAAACTCTTAGAAGGTGCTTATTTTTAGTTTGAAAAGTAGAGTGGGAACCCTGTATTAATTAGCTTTTTTTTATTTTTCAGTTAATAACTGTTCTTCAAAAATATTCTGAATGTATAGATTTTATACATTTTTCTGACCAATTTTCTGGGCCCAAGATTCAAGAGTAAGTATTTAATTAGTTACTAATTTCTCAGGTTAAATTTTTTTAGTGCATGGATCGTAGTAAGATATTTTTAAAACGATTAAGAAAATCTTTTCATTTTTGTTCATTTTCAATTATTCTCTCAAAATTTAGCTGTAAAATTTTGCTTGATTTTAGAAATTTTCTGCAAATTAGCCAAAAATTCATTGAAATTTGCTTTTGTTTATTGAAATAACAATTTTAGTTGTGTTTTGACTTTGTATTTCCTCTCAATTTTAGTAATATCTTTCCTAGATGTGAATTGTCCTTATTAATTATTCATAATTCATGAATCAAAATTCTATATTAAATTCATATGAAAATTCCAAATGTTATCACTTTTGTGCGTAGATATCTAAATTAGGGATATCAGTCTTCCATTAGCATTTGAAAATGTCTATTTTCTCTCATTATATGTATAAGCAAAAATTAGTATTTCAGATAACAAAGAAAATTAAACTTTCTGTTCATTTGTTATGTATATCTACTAATAATAAAGGAGACTATGCGAGTGCTGCGCAGTCGGCAGGGCAGACCACTGAACCTAAAGCTACAGAATTTGACACAAACATACTTTGGAGGGTGGGAATGTGCACCCAGAGCCCCTTTTTTAATTTTCATTATAAGTGAAATGTTGCCATTTTCTCTTAATAACTTCCGAAAATATTGCAGCACAAATTTCATTTTTACGCTGTCTGATTAGTGCAAAAAATTACCTTTGCAATTATATCAATTAAGTTTCCGTACGATTTTTCCTCTAATTTTAATAAATTTTTAAAAATATTTTTAGGACAATACTTTTCATTGTTGCTATTAAATTCAAACCATTTTCATTGTTTAAACAAATATTTCTCATCCATTTTTGGAAGCTAAGGAATATACTTTCTTTTTTATTTCATCAATTTTTCTGTTAAATCTGTATTCAAAATCCTTTAAGAGAGTTAGTATCTTAGGAAATACGTCCAGTACGCTGGAAAATGTTTTAATTCTTTTTATAAGTATGTTTTGATCCAGTTAACATGTTGCCGGGTGTAAAATGTGCCACACCATTTTAATGTTGAAATCAAATATGTGTTTTGCATAAGGAATAAGAAAGTGAAGTTTTTGCCGAAAGGGTGCAATTAAAGGTGATATGACACAGACAGCTATTTAACATCATTAGGGACATTCATGCAGACATTGAACAAAACAGGTGCAAGGCCACTAAAAGAGCATGGATTAAATGTCTGTCACAATTTAAAATGGCTTTGTTAAGGGAACCTTGAATTATCAAATTATGCATAAGAAATTCAGTTGAAATTATATTCTTGGCGAACAAGCTTTTCACCAAAGGCAGCTAGTTGATGAAATAAACGGTTGTAAAAAAAATATATTTTAAAATTATAAATCTCCTTTTAATCATTCTTCATAGCATAGTTCTCTGTATTATTCAAGAAAGATCTGAAAACTTTCTGATTAATCTAAGGGTATTTATTCCATTATTTCCAATGAAATGAATACTGGAGATAATTTTATTATTGTTATTTATTATTTCAAAGGCCCTATCTGGAAATGGGCTTCAATTTGTTTGAAATTTAATATTTGAATGTAAAATAGTTTTTTTTCCCTATAAAAGAAGCATCATGAGCATGATTCAGTTTATTATTATTACTAATTTTTGTGTCTATCTGTGCAAGTTGTTTCTCATGAATTCATACTTTTTTTTTCCCCTTATTTTAATTTCAGTGATGCTCAACTGACCAAATTGCCTGACACAAAGAAAATGTTGTTGTTTGGATTTAATAGTAAGTTTACATTAAAAAATAAATTACCTATTTTAAGTTTTTGAAAAGTTTAATGGATTAAAAATTAAAAGATAATGGATAGTTCTTGATTTTAATTAGTTAGACTGAATGTATTAAAATCTCTGTGCTTACCTTGTATGCAAAATAAATTATATTTAATTTAAGATTAAGAATTCATTGAAAACTGAAGAATTAAATATTTTTAGATGGCTAATTAGCTGTGTTCATAGCATGGTTGTGTGTAACCTCAGTGCGGTAAGGTGTCAATAAAACAAAGTTAAAATCAATTTAATGATGTCATTTTTGTGATCTTAAGTAAAATACAATTTGATGATAAAGTTTATTCTTAGTCTTGTTTATATTTTTAACAAAATTGAAGGTTTGTATAATAAATTGCTGAAGTTCAATCATCATGTTTTACCAATCGGCTAATGAAACAAGAGCCACACATAACAGAACTTTATTAGAAATAAGACTTTCTACAAAATAAAGATATGTGTGCATTCTTCCATTTCCATAAGTGAATGTATATGGAACATTAATTTACAGATTTTACCATTAAAGAGCAAAGATTTTATTTTCCATTCAAATTGTGCATTGATCCAAATAAATTATAATTTAAAATCTATTGCAGGTAAGTCACTATCAACTTGTATAAAATTCATGTGTTAAAGAAAATCCACGGATAAAGTTTGCTTTCATTGTTTGCATTTTGAGCAACCATTAATACCAAAAAAATATAACTGTATTTTCATAATAGATATCAAATGAGCATTTCATGGGATTGTCCCAGTGGCAGAATACTTTTCAACAGTCTGCAACGGAGGTTGGGTCTCTTAAAAATAGTCTGCATAATAAGTGTGCGACTATAAATATTTTGCTTTCTTTTTTTAAAATACTTATATCAACTTACAACTATTAAAATGCGACAAATATAAATTAAAAACATTATAACATCTTTATTATTTGTATAATATAATTGTATAAATTAATAAACAAAAGCGTATGAAGATTAATCTTTTCTTTGGGAAGATGATTAACAATAATGAAGTATCAAGTTGTTTCAGAAGTAAAATTAAGCATACTACACAAATACCTGTGCAGAAAATTATATTTGGCTACTTTTCCGTTTTAGACACAGCACTTGGTGTCTTTCTGTTTTGGTGATTTTTTTTCAAAACAATACATCACTAGCTCATATAAATGAAATATTCTTCAATATGTTAGATGTTATTTAAAAATTTATGCCTCTTGTTTATGGTAAAAAAAAAAATTAAGTATGTCAAAAATTGTCTTTCTTGTATGTTTTTAATTTAAAATGCAATAAATAACTGCTTTTTTTATAAAACAAAAACTTTGAAACTTATTAGCACATTTATCTGATTTATCATTAATTTCTGCTGCAAATTCTGTGACACTGTGACTGGGCGACTCGAGGGAAACCGGAATTTCCCTGGTGATTTTGGTAGTGTCCATCTCTTCTGGAATAATTTCTTCTTCCTCATCTCCCAAAATATCGGGCTTGGAACGTTTAAAATTGGGTAATCTTGGCTTGAACTCTGTTCCTCGTCTTCATCAATTTCGGAATTTGTTCTTTTTTCGCTCCCGTTTGTAAAAAATGATTGAATTGCAGGCGTAGAGATCGATCAAAACTTCGGTGGTTTATTTTCATGTTGGTGTAAATAATGCTGCTTTAAGTTTTTTCGTAAAATGAACCATCGCAATCAAATCAACGAATTTTATCTATTTATGCATCCATTTGAAAGTAAAAACGCCGCATAATTTCCAGAAACCAAAAGCTCCGTGCCAGAAACGTATCAGAATGAAACGCGTAGAAAACATTGGCTGAGACCAATACCGATATGAGGCCCCTAGCGTACTTCAAGGTCAAATCGCAGTCGCTAGGGGAGCCCTTTAAGCATAGGGATTCTTCCCTATGCTTAAAGGGGGCGATGAGTGCTGTAGGGCGAGAGGATTCAATGTGCGTTTTATAATAATTGTCAAGTTCTTTTGCAAGCGTGATTAATAACTTTGATATTTTTAAAGATTCGATTTATTTTATGAGCACATGATAAACTTTTTTACAAAATAGTCTGCAGACACTGTCCAAAATCTGCGACGTACGACGCAGCGTCGCAGTGATTCTGCCACTGGGGGGATTGTTAACTTAGATGGAAAATAGTTTTCCATTATAGGATGTTATTTATAACTACATATGAAAAATACAATATTTATATGCTAAACAGCTGGAACATTTTAATCTTTAGCTTATATGGGCTAGGAGAAAATTTACAAATCCTCTTACTACAGAGATTTTGCTGAGGAAACTGGAAAGTGCTTTCCCCTCTTTTCAAGTGTTTAAACAATTGGATGAATGAATAGGACATTGAAGTGAAATGATGAGCTAAGTAATTATATTAAAAGCATTTAATGGAAGAGAAGAGTAGTTAAATCCTAACTGTTTGGTGATGCAGCCTCTGTCCTCCTGTAAGGAAAAGTTAAAGGTATTTTAGAAGGTTGTTGTTCCTTTAGAAGCAGATTACCTTAATTATATTCATACATCTTTGGAACATTTTGGGGAAAAATAAAACATTTATCAAGTATATCTTCATTAGCAATGTTTATTCTTCATAATTGCAGATAGTTCAGTTGAAATGGTAAATTCCTCACTTCATATATACTAATTAAATTTATTAACTACCAAAATATATACTTAAAATTATGAATTATTTTATTTGATGGTAATTTTTTTTTAATAAAAGTTCCAGGCAAGGGGAAAACAACTCCAGAAATTATGGAAAATATGAAACCTTTGTTGCAATTAGTGTTTTATTCCATTGAAAAAGTTAAAAGGTTCAAGCTGAGCAAAGAAGTATGTACATTTTTTTAGCATATAGCTGAAATATTTAAGTATTAACTTGTTGAATAATGTTAATTACTGTATGATTGTTTTTTAGGCCAAAGTAAAAGCAGAAAAGAATCGCCAGCGTGTGGAAGAAGTATTCCTGAAAAATACTCATGCTCAACGACAAGAAGCAGCCCAAGCTAGAAGAGAAGAGAAAAGACGGGCTGAAAAAGAAAAAATGATGAATGAAGAAGATCCAGACAAGCAGCGAAAATGGGAGGTATGTGCAAATTTAACATGAAGTATAACTAACATTTCATCTTGAATGACTTCCATAAATTCAAATGCTATGAGTTAGTCTGGGCTAACTGAATGTCTTCCCATTTTAATTTTTTTTTTTCCCTGAAAAATAATAAATTCTTTAATTATTTTAATTTTGCCTTAAGTAAAACTGAACAAATACAGTTAAATATTTCTGGTGTTTTTAAATATCTCTTCTTGCTTCAAGCTTCTTGTTTCGGCCTTTTTTGTGTTTCATAACAATATTTTCCCTCTGATGTGAGATATCTAGCATAATATTGTCATGTGTATTGGTAATAAAGTATTGACTTGTAATAACACGAAAGTCATTTTTATTTTTCTCAGCATTTTTTGAAGAAATTCCAGAAATCTGGTGGAAAATGAATTTTTTTACTATATTCAACATTTTAAAAGAATAAATTTAATAAGTGTGTATTTCTGAAAAAGTCATCCTAAATTCTGTTTCATCCAATAGTTTTAAAAGTGCTTATCTATGTGTAATGAATGAATGTTGCAAGTATTTGTATTTCAGGAAATAGAAAATGCAGATCTTTTCTCTCTGCTTATGAAAGAATTCTGCTTTTTACAAACAACTAATTTTTGGCATTAATTCAAACTTTATGTGCATGAAGATGCATATACATAAACTGCAAATTTCTCAAAAGTATAGGTTTCATGTTCTTTGAAATATCATAAAAGCACAATTTACCTTTTGTGTATGGAATTCAACATTTACTTATTTTTCTCATATTATTATTATTTATATTTTATTGTTATTCTTTTTTCCATGCATGTATTTTGCTAAGCATGAAAACTGATACAAATTAATTCTGCAACTAACAAACAGTTCTCTTAAACCCAATTTTATTGAGTTTTTTACAGTTTTGTTTTGATTGGTTTGAATTTATTATTTTTTGTTTCTTTTAATTGATTCATTTCTATCCCATTTCAATGTAGGAACGTGAGCATCGTCGAGAATTGAAGAGGAAAGCCCCTAAGATGAAGCAGTTAAAAATGAAAGCAATATAATTTATTTCATAAATATGCAACTATTCCCAGTTTTATATCCCTGTTTTGAGGGATTTGAGTAGTTGAAGTTCTATTTCTTGTGCATCAGAAAGAATTCATATATTGAAACATCCTTGTTTGGCTGATAAAGTTTGTATGATCAACATTACAATAAACATTTTGTAAATAGCTTTAAAGGGAAACAATGAAATTAATTAAAATTTGTATGGCAGTTTTACTGAGCAAATTCCTATATTAATTATAGGAGCGTGAACACCGTCGTGAATTGAAGAGGAAAGCTCCCAAGATGAAGCAGTTAAAAGTCAAGACCTTGTAATTTATTTTTTTGTTTAGTTGCATTGTATTCGTACAATTTCTTACAGAACTTTTCTGTTTTGCAATGAGATGTTATTGAACTTAATTTACTAAAAATTCTATTTATAAGAAATGTTGTGTGAGATATTTGGATTGTTTACAGATATAAGGATTGTGTGTTTCAGTTCATATGTGATTAGTTACATTTGTATTTTGAATTAAAAGATTTTTTATTGAAATACATTGAGTTTCTTATTCATATTTAGGAAATATGAATGGGTAATAAAAAGGCTAGATTGGAAAGTTTTAATTCAACAAGAAAGGATTCAAAAGGGGGAAAGTTAGTGATAATATGTGTAGAAAAAGAAAGAAAAAACAGAGGTGGGCATATAAAAAAATATGGATCCTGAGCAATGCTGGGTTATCAGCTGGAAATAGATATTCGATATATCCAATCTGTGGTCCCAAAGGTATTAAAAAAATTGTAGAAAGCAAACTGATTTCTTATGCCTAAGTTCTTTCAGCTAAAAAATCTGTGGTGGTGGTAAGGTCTTGACTTTGGGACCAGAAGGTAGCAGGTTTGAAACACAATTCCACCAAAGATCTTTTGTATTAATGGGCCTGGTGCATGTTAAATCTGACATCGAGAGTGATGATCCTCACGCTGATGTTGTGCAGAAGTTTGTAGGGGAACTGTTGTCCTCTTCATCTAATCATAATTCAAATTAAGATATCTGCATTAAAATATCTCTGGTGTTGTTTCAAATTGAGATGTTAATTTAACTCAACTTTCAGTTAAAAACAATATGTTTAGCTTTTATAGTATCTACTTTCACCATTCCTATTCTAATCGACCATTAGAATTTACCTTTTTGTATATGATATTAATGTACTAGATGATATGCCCACCACTACTCAGTATTAAAAAATACTTTCACAACCAATAGTTTTAATGTAAAAAATACTGTTATAAAAATATTATAATAAACAAAATTCTTTTATCCTCTGAAATGTTTTTTAAAATAAAATGAAATTATCAAGTGAAACAAATGATTTTTAAAACTGCCGAAAGCTAATTTTCTTCATACGTTATCAATAGTTTTTAAAGAATGACATGAAATTTAATTAAGTATTGTAGCATTTTATTTTTATAGATTATCATTCAATGGAATTCCAACACAAGATCTTTCTATTATCTTCACTTTTAATTAAAATGAGAAAATCTGCTACACCAAAGATTTTTAAAAACTGCAGAAAGCTTATTTTTAATGAATGGTACAAAATTTAATTAAACACTGTGAGTAGCAACTGAAATATGCATATGATGTGGGTTGTGAAGTCAGCAATTTTGAACAGTGAATTTAAATAATGACAGGAAACCCCAAAACAATGTTGTTTTTCAGTGTCAATAAGACAAAAAAGAAATTGTATCTCTTTGTCATGTTTTGGTTATTTTATATTTAATTTACTGAACAAATTTTGGGTACCACCATGTTATTTTCTTGCACAATGAAAGCTTAGTTTTTAATTAATAAAAAGTTAACTCTCTAAGTAGTTGTAGAGAAACATTCCTTATACTTTATAGTATTTATGAGCAAAATTTGAAGAAAATCTATTTGGTAGTTAGGATATCTATACTGTACAAAAAAAATGGCATTTCTGTTTCATTTATATAGATTAAAATTAAGCTTTTTGCAGGCTCTCTTCAAAATAAGCAGTTACATTGCCTGCTTTTCAACTATCATGTTTTGAATTTAATCTGACATTTTAAAATGCAGAGCAATGCATAAAGTTTTTCTAAGGGGCTTTAATCAGTTATGTACAGATTCTTCAAACTTAAAACATAATGGAATTGGTTACTACTATGTAAGCATGTAATAATCTAAAATTGTCTTCAGCTTTAATATATATAAAGATTTTGAACACAGCTTCTATTGAAACTCCATGCTTAAATCTATGACCATTAGTTGTTGAAAAATAGTACACTATTCCGAGTTGAAAGATTTTTTTCCATTTCAATTATTTAGCACTAAAGGTAAGAAGGGGAGGTAATAAGAACACCCTAGTTATTAATGCTTATCTGTGGAAAGAAGATTTAAAGAATACTGAAAGTTGTTTATTGAAAAAAGAAGCATTGTAGAATTAATAGATTTATACTAATTTCCAGCACAAAAAATATAATTAATGTTTTTTTAATTCTATAGAAGTTCAGAATGTGACGCTTACATTGCTATGGTTTGTTTTATCCCATAGATGTATTAACGAAGCAACAACCTTATTTTCCTATATAAATTTTTGTTATTTCGTCATCAGTGTTTAACACGTTCTTCATGAATGTTGTAACATTCAAATTTATAAGCCACGTTTTTTAAGTAATTGCTCACTGTTTCATCAAGTATTTTTTTTCCCTCCTTAACCAAACACATTTTAATTCTGTATTTGTAGAAACCTTTTTTTTTCCCCTTCAACAAAAAGAGAGTCCATACTAAAAATTCCATTCTCGTTTTAAAATAAAAATGTTTTATTGAAGAATGACTGAGGTTTCAAAATTGAATATAATCCATTCTTTCTTTTAATGAGTCCAAACTTAAGATAAGGAAGGGAAAAAAATAGTACATTAAACTCCCGCTACAACAATATCTGATACAATGATAAATCCCTCTACAACAATAAAATTTTGTGGTCCCGGTGAATTTGCATAGAACATGATGTTAATCTCCCCTCAATATAATGATATTCTGTACAGCAATAAACCCTGTACAATAATGTTTTGTTTTGTTTTTTAAATCTCGACCCCATTTTTTTCCTCTGGAACAATATTTCATGGAGGATAAGCAAACTGATAATGAAGATAATTCGAAAAATGGCAATGTTTCAGATGGCTGAAGAATGTGTTTTGAGACTTCGAAAGTCTTTAACTCAGCTTAAAGAAAAAAAGTGGCAAAATGTCTGGAATTAACGTGGGGGAATATTTAATGGCAGATGTTGATCTTGTGGTTTTTGAAGGAGTTACTGAAGAAGACAACCCATTTCGTCTGTGATGTCATGTCACAAATAGAAAAACATTACATGTTTTTGACTAAAATCACAAATTTATTAAGAAAATCCTTCTTTATTCTGAAGGAGAAATTACCATCTATACTTATAAGATAGATGGTAATGTTTGTGTGTGTGCATTGCATAGACAAATCTATCGCACTTACAGCCTTGAAATTTGGCACACGAGTAGTCGTAATGGTGACTCGAAGCCCGAATTTTAAAATTTTATATAGAAAATTTTTTATTTAATATTTTGTGTTGTTTTGGGTGATTTTTCGCACTAATTTCTCAATAGCATGATTTCGGATAATTGTACGAAAAAATAAATACACCATCGGAAAGAGCAAACGATTTCCAATCTAATGAAGTTTGTTTCGAACATCTAAAAAATTTACTAAATTTTGAGAAATTTTTAAAAAATAGTCGGTTAAGATTAAAAAATTTGATGTTGAATTTCCTGCATATGACGTTCTAATTTCGTTATCAATTTGAAATTTCTTGAAGTAATAAATATAATATTTCTCCGTGGTTTAAAAATTATCTTTTTCTCCAATTTTCTATGGATTTTTTTATTGATCAGTTCAAACATTTTCTCTCACAGATCCGAATTGAGCTTCCAACCAAGGTTACTTTCAGTTCCCAGCATGTTTTTCTACAATCCAATTGGACGGCACCTTCCTCGTGGCAGGTGACATCATAAACTTTCAAGTCTGTCTTAACTTATTTCTTTGCCTCTCATATGTTGCTTGCGGTGTAATGAATTTCACATTGTAATTTTTTAACATTGTTTTTTATTAACGGTACTGTTTTCCTACATTTCCAATATCATTGTTGAGAGGAAAAAGTGGGCAAACTCAATAATATATATTTTCTGTTTTGATTTCGTTTTCAAAACTTTCATTTATGTAACTGTATATGGGCTTCTTTTTTTCATTTTGTTGAAGTCCTGATTCCACGGCAACACAGTGTGCATAGTGCTATTGACAGTGTCTTGACATGTTTTGCTTGCTGTCCAATAATGATTTTCATGTTGCAATTATTTAATATTGTTTTGGATCAATGTACTCTGTACTGTTCAAATGTCATTATCGTGAAGAAAACTAAACGGGAAAATCGATGTGTGTCTTTTGTGTTCAAAACCTTTTCATGTCATTGTGGGCTTTTTTTTTCATTTTGTTTAAGTCCCGATTCCACAGGCAGTGCCGTGCGCGTACTGCTAGTTAGCCATATAATTAAGTTAAAACTGAAACACCTACATTTTTTGTGCACTATAGAAATCCAAACTACTAAACAGATTTTATTCAAATTTTGTTCACAAATATTGAAATATAAAAAAGGTTTTGTGACAATTAATTAAATATTTATTTTTTTTTTTTTTCATTAGTAAAAAAACATGAAAATAATTTTATCTTGAGCAACACTGGGTGTATCACCTCGTATCTATATATATAAAATGCTAACGTTCGTGGCACAGAAATCGTCCTTATAACTTATTGTTGAATGCCAATGATCAGTTTGTTTACAAAACAAAACCGGTAGCCTCGGCCATGTTAGGCATAACTTTATAAGAACAGCTTGCTACTATATTTGCTTTGGTGCAAAAGAAACCTTTTTTTTTTTGTGAGAAAAGTTAAGACATTGATTTCACAAAATTTCTTACAATATAATGAAACTCGGGGAAAAACTGAGATAAGTTAGAAATGAGGCAGATGGGCTTAAGCGAGCCAAAGAACTTTCAGGTCAATGTCAATATAGTTTAAGTCAGCGATTTCGGCTTTTCTAAAAAAAATTCATACAAAAACTTGCAAATAAATTTTATCAAATCCTCCCCTCCATCAATTTTCAGCAGTTGAAATTTAGAAGTTCGTACACACTCTTAAAATGATGCCAAGTCGCAAAGCTAATGCATGTATTACTTGCATTAGCTGTGGCGACTCGGTGCCAATGAAGTGCAGCAATCGAGGTTTTAAGAGTGTGTACCAAGTTCTAGATTTCAACTAATTCAGCAATCTCTAAAATCCCAAACTACAGTGTAAATGACAGTCGAAATCATGAAAGACCCTGTTTTACTTTTGATCTGTACGCCCCAATAGTATAGTCGCCAAGACATTGCACTTCTAACCCAAGGGTGTGAGGTTCAGTCCATGAGTGACAAAATTTTCTCCCCCGAATGTTTTCACTTGTTATCATCATCTTCTGCCTCTCATCATTATCTCTTCCTTTTAGTATCAGTTTAATGGTAATTTTTAATCCTTGAAAATTTAAAAAATTCCAAATCTATACACATTTCTTTCTAATATTATTCCTGAATAAATTTTCTTCATTTGGTATATGCATTAACTAAAAGGTATAATTTCCAATGAACCTTAATCTCTCTCATCAACTACAGAGACAGAATGCACCAATTTGGTGGAAAATGCATGATGTGCAGATAACAATGTGTAGATGCTCTGCGCAGGATCAGCTAGTTCAAATAAAACAAAGTAGTAGAAGCAAAGACTTGCAAAATTCTGTTAATTTCAGAAATATACAAGTTGGAGTGAGTGAGTGACTTTTTATGGCACAAGGGCCAAAGCTGCGCCAAGCAAGGTTGTTTTGATCTTAATCCAAGTTTTTTAAATTTTGTTGTGTTTCCCATCGATTAATGATGGTCCTTATACCTGTACAAAAAAAAAAGGCATTTTTAAATTAAGTTACAAAAATCAATGTCCTTGAGATATTGAAAAAGGTTTGGGTGATACAAGTTGGAAAAATGCAAAAGTTATATAACTGTCAGATTTGTGAATAAAATGTAACTAGTTATAAGAAAGTCCCCACATTATACGAGACAACTTGCAGTGCCTGAAACAGCAAGGTGTGAAACTTAGCAGCCTTATCTCAAAATCTATTGGAGATATAGAGGAAGAGTCAATCAAAAACTTGCTCATTGTTGTTGATTTATTTGGAAATTACACTCCATGTGTATAAATAGACTAAACCAAATAAGGAAAGTTCAATTCGTGCTGATACTAATGTTGATTTTGTTGCAGAAAAGTATACAGTACTCAAATTATTTGTTCCTGTGGAAGGAAATAATGTAAATCGTCTTAAAACTGACCATGAATAGAGAAAGAAAATTACACCATTTCAGATAACAGATACGAAACTGCTCTACATTACCCAATATGAAATGAGCCATAAAAAGGGAATTAAAAAATTAAGTGATCATTCAGATTATGGATGAAATTGGAAAAATTGTGACTGAAGTCAATTAGGTCCAACTCCCATGATACTGAAGGCCACGGGAACCTATTGGTAAGGTCTTGGCTTTGGAGCTGGAGGGTTCCAGGTTCAAAACCCAATTCAACCAAAGATCTGCCATGTATGTAGGCCTGGCATTGTTTAATGTCAAATGTCCTCCCACTGGTGTGATGCAGAAGTTTGGAGAGGGAAGTGCCAGCTCAGGTGTCATCTGACTGCGGTTCAAAATTATGAGGTCCATCCAAAAATAGCCCTCATGTTGCTTCAAAACGGGACGTTAATATAACTTAACCCATGATACTGAATGTAATTTTTGTTTCTTAACAAAATATACAGACTTGCATAGACAAAGCTAATCTACCTTGAGCACTTTCTTAACTGTGCAAAGATCTTCAATTCATCTTATGATGGCAGCATTTGATTCACTTTACTAATGTAAAATATGAAATAGTTCAGAAACAATTTTTTTTTGTCAGTTTGTTTTTGTTTAGGGATATAGTATAGTTTTGTTGTATTAAAAAAAGAAACTACAGATTAAAACATGAATGTTACAGGAAATGTGATTTTTACTTTTCTAGATAATTTTGAAAGTCTACAAAAATGGTACTATTATATATATACGAATAGAAATTAACACCTGAAAAGCCACTACTTCAAAGAATGAATACTTTTAATATATAGGAAGTGGGGGGGGGGGCAGTCAAACAAAACAACTGCCTTTTCTTATCTTTATTGATAAAATACATCATTATATATCTACTTTTAATAAGCTCATCAGTTTGACTAGCAATTAATAGAAAAATATCGCATACAATTTAAAAAAATCTTGAATCTTTAGAATTTGTAAGAACTACTCTTAACTCGAACTTCTCTTGCTTTTCTCTCTGGTTTCCATTTTGCAGTAGAAAATCTAAAAGTATAACAATCAAAACAGAAAATTAGAAGGTGAATACTGGTTTTCACCATGAATTACTTAAAATCAAATAAGTGCACTGAAACTAAGTTTTTATTAATTTTGATTTTATAGAAATTTTAAATGAAAATGTTCAATTCTTCGGAAAAGAAAATCTTGTATTCCTAAAAAAGGCAACATTTAAAAAAAAATGAACAGTCAAAAAATGTCAGTGATCCAAGTATGTTCTATTTTGGTGTAGAGTCATTCACTAGAATCATTACTTTTTCATGTAGAAACAACTATTTTTCTAAAATAAACTTACTGAAAAAGACAGTCAAATATTAATGATATGAAATCCTGGTGTCAATACAAAATTATACCATTACACAACACTATGTAATCATGATTACAAATGTTTTATGATTTCATCATTTTTCCTCCCTTTTTAAAATAGCTTGCTTAATTTGTAAAAAGCATTGTTGCTTTACACAACAGTAGAGACAGAATTTAAAGAAATAAATAGCATATATTCATGTAAAGTGATTTTTTAACAAGAATCTGATGCAAAACTTTAAATTCAGCATTATTTTTTTAAACAGTCATTCATTTGTGCTCAGCTATATTATTTTTATAAAAAAAAGTAATTATATGACATACTGTCGTTTTTCCGTTGAACATGGTGTGGGGAAATCACTTTTAGTGCTTTAAAGC
This sequence comes from Araneus ventricosus, assembly GCA_013235015.1. NCBI lineage: Eukaryota > Metazoa > Arthropoda > Arachnida > Araneae > Araneidae > Araneus > Araneus ventricosus. The sequence goes on from BGPR01002008.1 coordinate 162,691, forward strand.
AAATAGCTAAAAGTATAGTTGTTGATTTGAGAATAATCAAGGAACTAGTCTTTAAAACCTTTCATTTTCTACAAGAGAAATTTTATAAATGTAAGTTTTGATAAGATTGTTTAAAGTTATCTAACTAAAAAGATACAGGCCCAAGGTGGCCTAGTGGTAAGGTCTCGCGTTTGGAGCCAGATGATTCCAGGTTTGAAACCCGATTCCACATAAGATCTGCCATATACAGGGTGTCCAACAAAGGACTCCCTCATTTTAAAATTAAATAACTCGGCAACGGAGATCGATAGAAGAACGAAACCAGTGATATGCTTAGTCTGAAAGCCGTAAAATCTGTTCAAAGTTTCCAAAATTGAATATTTATGAGCAGAAGGTGGCGCTGCAGGTTGTAATAGCTATTCTGAATCCGATAAGAAATCTATAAATTGTCCTTGGCAAGCTCGAAAAATGCCTAATTTGAATCGATTGTGATGTGATTGCAACGATTACTTGCAAATGACAGTTTATAACTTTCTTCTCGAAATCTGAACTGTGATTACAACGTACAGCGCCACCTGTCGGCAACATTTATAACTAATTTTGAAACTTTTGTATCAGATTTTTACGGCTTTCAGACTAAGCATATCACTGGTTTCGTTCTTCTATCGATCTCCGTTGCCGAGTTATTTAATTTTAAAATGAGGGAGTCCTTTGTTGGACACCCTGTATGTGGGCATGTTGAATCATACATTGGGGATCAAATGTCTTATCACTGGTATGGTGCCTACAACTCGCCCTGGACCAGCCTGTCTAATTGGCTTAAGACTGGCATGGTGCAGAAGTTTGAAGAGGGAGTGCCAGATTAGGTGTCATCCTCAACATCTGACCATGGTTCAAAATTATGAGGTCCATCCCAAAATAGTTCTTGTGTTGCTTCAAAACAGGACATTAATATAACTAAACTAAAAAGTTACAGTTAAAAGTCCAATTCAGAAAAAGTTTTATGTTTTAAAAGATAACTAATGCATGGATTTCTAGAATACTATTAGTTTTACTTTAACATATTGATGTGAATTCATTAAACAATTTAGATGTCACAAAAAATAAAAATCTTACCATTGCTGATTGAGCGTCTTCAGATCTTCCCAGTACTGGTTCACTTCTCTGTTCTCCCAGTGAGTTACAGAAAGTTTCTTAAAATATCTAGATGAATAAAGTCAATACAAACAATTTTTAATGGACAAACTTGTAACAACTTCATAAAAGGCAAGCAAAATTTTGTATTTGTAATATTTTCTTATTTTAAGGTTGACTGTTGTTGTTCTGTTAAACATGATTTTTTAAAATATCAAATAAACTTTAATTAGGTTGCAAGCCAAAGTAAACTACAACTTTTGCTAATTTTTTTAAAATCCTTTTGGGAATTATTTACAAATACATAAAACCAACTTTTAAATTTCAAAACACTTGAAATTTCTTTTATTTATTAAAAAATTGATAAAAATAAAGGTAAATTTGCTAATTCTAGTTTGAATTGTAAAGCATTTATCTATCCATCCAAAATACTATTCTACAAAATTTTCAAAAGCTCCTAGTGCAATGCATATACTGCAAGCTCTTTACTGATCAAGGACAATATTAATCCAATCAGTTATGGGTAAAAATTAAATGGAAAAAACATTGTATCCTGCATGGGATGAATGAACTAAGGTAATACATAACATTAAAAGGAATATGAAGCCATTCCTCCCACAGAGCAGTCTCTAATTCTGAAAGTGTAATTGCAGGAAAAAGTTGACAAAGGCAACATCAGGTACATGGGTCACCAATTTTTTTCAAATTTTGTACATTTGTAGTAGTACCTTAGAACAATACAACATGCAAGCCACAAGTTCTACAACTCAGTAATTTTCGAGAAAATCGATTGAAAACATTAGCTGATAGAATATCAACCTGTTCGCTGCAAATTTAGACCGAGATCGTGGAAGTAGAGTGGTTAGCGTCAGAGCTCTGTAATTGCAGGATCACCAAATTGAGTCCCACACTGAATGTTTTTTCTAATACCATTTAAATATTTTATAATGAATAATAATGTTTATACACATGAATATTTATAAAACTTTCAACAGCATTTAATAATTCTATTTTTTCATAAAATAAAAACTTATTTCTTATTATATAACTTTATTCAGCACTTTATATGAATCGTAATTAATATCAGCCAATTTGCTTCAGCTGTACTAATGAGATGGTGGCATATAATGTGATGAATAAAATTATAATAGAAAATAAATTTTTATCTTATAAAAAATGAGCAGAACTACTAAACGCTGTTGAATGTTCAATAAATATACATGCATATAAACATAATAGGGAACTTCGGCATTTTTTAAAAACATGTGAAAGCTATCTCTGTATTTGCAGAAAAAAATCATTCTAATTTCAAATATGCAAGTGAAATTTTACATAAAAATTTATTTACATAAATATTGAGAGCAAAAGATGCACTGAAATAGCAGGAATCATGATGCAATCTAAAACGTACTCTCATTAGCCGAGTAGATTTTGACGTCAGAGTTGCCTTCCTTCGCATTCTTCTCTTTCGCTACTTTTGTGCCCCGATTTGAATCAAGGCGTTTGTACCAGCTAACATTTTAAAAGTGAAGTTTTTGGCTTTTCTACTATTCAATGTTCAATTTCACAATGGATATTGGTTTTGTACAAGGTAAATCGGATAATTTGCCAAGGATTGATTCTACAATGATGGCAATGTATTTCAAGAAAAATTCTGATTTCATGATGGCTAAGATGCGAGGAATAAAAGCACAATGATAAGATTTCTACTTTTTTTTGTCTTATAATCCTCCTCAATAAAACATAAAACAAAAAATAAAATAAAATGCTGAACTTCGCTAAAAAAAACCCCGTCATAACTCAGAATCCAAACAGTATCCCATGGTGTGTATACTAATTTGTAGACCGACAGAGTGCTTAAAAAATTTAAAAAAGCATGAAAAACAGAACCGAAGAAACAAAATTAATTCTAGCTTAACTTCTTTTTAATGTTAACCAAATTCGGCATAAAAAAAGAAATGAAATCTTTCAACTCCCATAAAAAAAAATCCACTGAAAATGAAGAAATAAATTAATTCTGGTAATGTATTAAATCATCACTATCCCCATGTGGATGAATCAGCATAAATAAAAAAAAAGAGCAGGAAACCGCTGAAGGCCAGCTACGTTTTCACGTATGTGTCCGCGCTTAACTTTTCATGTGAAAAAATAAACTTTAAAGAAATTAAACAAAATCATGGTTTGAAAAGTATAAAATAATTTTCTTTTTAAAATCAGTGCCAAAATAGAAACAATATTAAATCTATTTATAAATCTTAATCAACAATAGAACCTTAAAACTACACATGGCTACCACATAATCTTTCAATACGAGCTCATACAGGTACTCATGCGTTTAACCTCATCTTATACTTATATCAAAAACAGAACAAATATGAAATTCAAGGCTCTTCTTTACAGTGCTCCCTGATATTGTTATGGGGTATCAATGGTTTCTTAAAATGTAAATTCCATGTAATCAAAAAAGGGGGATAATATAGGGAAAAAACAAATTAAATTTAACTATTTGCTTTAAAATATCTATTTCTTTTTTCCTGCTAACCTCACCTTATACTTCTTTAAAAAACAAAAAAGATATTGAATTCTGAATTTATTGTGCTTCATGATATACATTTTTAATAGATATAATACAGATTAATAACTCACATCAAAATGATCTCCACAGACATGACAAAAGCTGCTTGCTGATAATTCCGGATTAAGCTTCCGAACTCTCTTCATCGCTTTACACCACTTTTTGCAAATAACAATTTTTTGGTACATTGATAAATAATTTATTGGGTTCCGTTACAGTTGTATTACTAAATTTATGAACAATACAATGCTTGTATCTTGCCGACATTATTTTATCTGATGCGATAGTCGGAAAATATAGAAAAAAAGAGAATCTCTATAGACAGCAAACGGGAAGGAAGCGTGTGTCTCCCCTGTCAGGCAACTGTGACGTCAGACCCGTTTTGCACCAAAATGGATCGTTTTCTGAGAGGCGAACTTTGATTGAAAGTTTTTTTTAAAAAAATTGTTTAGAATTTTTTTTAATGTTATTGTTTGTTTTGAAGCATTTTAAATTGATTTAAAATTTTTTTAAAAAATGCTGAAGTTTCCCATTATTCGTTATAAAATATTTAAATGATAGGTTAAAAAAATTCAATGTGAGACTTATCCGGCAATCCAAATAATTATGAAGCTCTTCCGCTAACCACTCGACTGTTGCCATCTCGGTCTAAATTTGCAGCGAACAGGTTGATATTCTATCAGCTAATGTTTTCTATCGATTTCCTCAAAAATTACTGAGTTGTAGAACCTGTGGCTTGCATGTTGTATTGTCCTAAGGCTACAAATGTACAAAATTTGAAAAAATCAATGACCCATGTACCTGGTGCTGCCCTTGCGAGTATAAAGATTTCACTTCAAATATTCCCACAAATGTTCAAGCCAAAGGATCAAGAGAAATGCTTTTCAAACCATGTTTGAACACATATAACAGTGTAGATAGGAGTATTGTTATCTGAAAAAGTGGCCATTCTCCAAGAATTAAAAATCCAGACAAAAAAGATAAACATGAACACTACACTACAATGATCTTCCAATGCAGAACAATAAGCAAGCCAATACTACAATGATAAACAATAAAATATGTCCACAGCACACAGCTGAAAAGAAGCACTCAGGAGTAATTGCATCTCTAGGCATTCTCCAGAGCTAAATGCACCTACCAGTCTGAATAGGGCAAATTTTGATTCATTGAACTAAGTAACTTGTGGCCACTACTGTGGGGCCCAGCCTCAGTGAGCTCAGAATCACTTAATAGCATTACAAGATGCCACTAACAATTTATGAATTGTCACTCTGCCACAAGTATGGATGGAATTGCTAATTATATGCTTCATGGAATTCCCCTTTGAAAGTTTTGGCTGGAATAGGACCAGGAGATTTACAGTTCATTTCAGATGTTACCTGGGGATAGCAATTGGCTATTATGCATTTCAACACCCCTCTCACCTTTCAACCAATATCTGAAGACGTCATATTACTGCCTGTCATGCATAGAATTATCATGACCAATACTATGCTTCTTGAAACCCCAAAAGGTTTGCTGGTTTCAGCGAAGGGGCTCCAGCAAAACATGCTTCAATGATCATGCAGTTTTTGAAGTGTCAGGTTTCCCATTATAGCGTCTCTCAGGGAGTATGATGGGCACATCTATGACATCTATAGAGAGATTGATACCTTCCCTTTCACAGTCACTAGGTGGCAGATTTCTAAACCAAGTTGCACTGCATGTGTGAAGTTCATCATACTTTTTTACATATGTTTGTATTATTTTATACTCCATCTGAATACAATATTACCCCCAAAGTTACACAATAGTGACTGATGAAAACTGCAAGCCAGGGTCTTTAAAAATAAGGATTAGAAAAATAGCTGTTTGGAAGAAAAGCATGAAATAAAGAATGCAGTTTTCATACATATCAATACAAAATAGTACGTATTAAAATGAAAGTCAATGGCTTCACAAAATCTAACAAACTTTTCTGACAATGCAACTTTTTTTTCACAGCAAACTAATAATTTTTTTATTAATTGCTTTGTAGCTAAAATATATTTCTCATTAGTCTATTGTCTCAAAAATTTGTAACCCTTTTCAATTCAGCTAAGACCTGTCAAGCTAACAATTGTCATTTATTTTTCTGGTGAATCTGGGTTTGAGATGTCAGTTTCCAAAACAGTGATTTACTCATGCATCTCTATGAGCTCGTCAACTGTCAGTCTAAGACAACATTACTATTAGCTTCCTAATCTAAATGTCTGGCAAGAATGACAACTTCTTCTATTACAAAAATGATTATTGTGGTAGTGTTTGAAAAATTTTTATTTTTAAATTTTATTTTATTTTTTTTTTTTTCATCATATTCTAAAATGGGAAATATTTGATAAGTGAGGAATATTGATTTAAGGATTCAGAGTTAAATATTATCATACCAAAATAAATGGCTGCTGCTTTATAGTTAAAAGATATATTAAAAGTCTTTAAAAAATAAAAACTACATAGATAAAAACATGCACACTCAAACACATTATACACTGGTAGACAAAGGCTAAGGACCATTTTTAAAATTTCGAAAAATTTGGACTTAATAGGAACACAATGGTTCGCAATTAGTTGAGGAGAATCATGGGATATACAATCATCGGAACTCACATTTTACAGAGAAGATTTGGTCACTAGGGCATTTAGCTGACCGTCCAAAAATTGATGAAGACGGAAAGTATTTTGGCCCATCCCATTTCACAGAAAGCTGATAATGAGTTAAAACTTTCACCAATGGTTTTGTTTGATGTGCATAGAGTTTGCATGCATTTTGGTAGAAATAGCAAAAATATTCGGGAAAATATAAAGGTTTCTTTAAAAAAATCCCTAATTTTTCTGCATGTTTTTTGCTTATAACCTGCAGAATTTTCAACCAAATTGCACGAAACTTGCAGAATTTTTGACAATATGTGAAAGAAGCTTTGTATTAAAATTTGAAACAAATAATTTGAATATTACAGGAAATAAAAGTATTTTTAGTAATTTTTTTTTTTACTGTGCATGTGCAAAATATAATATTTTTCTTTCATAACTTCAAAGCTAGATATATTGGGCAACTTATATACAAATTCTAGTTCAATACTGTTAATATTCAGAAAGATATTGGTATTGCAATAAGGTGAATTTCAGTACACTCTAAGAGAAGCTGAATGATAAGGGCACAAACTGAAATTTATTAAACTTGAATCTTTAAATAGTTATCATCGAAGTACAATTTAAATTATGTGTTTAATTTATTAATATACATGAGTAATTAGGATATTCCATCTCTATAAAATTCAATATCACTGTTCGAAGATTCAAGTTTTAAAAATATCAATTTGTGCAAGAACCCTCATCATTTAGCTGTACTTAGAATGTACCAAAATTGATTTCGCTGCAATGCCAATATCTTTCTAAATATTAACGATATACAACTGGAATTTTTATATAAGTTGCCCTATATATCTGGCTTTGAAGTTGCGAAACAAAAATTTTGCTACATTCGCACATGCACAGTAAAAAATTATTTGCTACAAATACTGTTATTTTCTGTAATATTCAAATTATTTTATTAAAATTTTAATATACAGCTTCTTTTACATATTGTCAACTACCCTGTAAGTTTCGTACAATTTAGCTGAAAACTTTGCATGTGAAAAAATTAGAGATTTTTTAAAGAAACCTTTATATCTTCACGAATATTTTTGCTATTTTTACGAAAATATATGCAAACATCATACACATCAAACTAAACCATTGATGAAAGTTTCAACTAATTATCAGCTTTCTGTGAAATAGGGTGTACCAAAATAATTTTCATCTTCATTAATTTGTGGATGGTCCCCTAAATGTCCTAATGACTGAATCTTCACTGTAAAATGTGAGTTCTGACGATTGAATATCCCTCCGCAACTGATTGTCAACAATTGTATTCCTATTAAAATCCAAATTTTTCTAAATCTTAAAAATGATTCTTAGCATTTGTCCACCAGTGTATGTTACACAGTACAATTACTAACCAAGGCCTTTCAATATTTTTCTTGTTGAAGAATATTCAACTACAGTGGAGTCTCCCTATAATGAAATCGCTTGGTTCCAGCTGAAAAATTCGCTATAGAGAAAATTTCGTTATACGGAGATTAGAGATTTTTGCAATTATTTAAGTAAATGTTACAAACCTTTTATTAGGTCCGATAAGTTCAAAAGTATTTAATTATGACTTTCAATTAAAAATGAAGTAATATATATTATAAATTTGTTAAAATTATACTAATTTTTATTGTATAAATAAAATGCTCAAAAGTGAAGACAATTCACCAATTTAGAGAATAATATGTACTAGTATGTATTTACGTTTAATTTACCTGAAAAATTTCGTTATTTTGCATTGCTTTGCATTTCGTGATGTTAAATTTTCATAAAAATTTTCACATTTTATGAGTGAGCTGAAAATAGAGTCGGGCACATTTTCTTCCATTTGGAAACCTCTTTTAATGGTTTCGAATGATTGTAGCATTTCAGTCCTATGTGGTTTTGGCTGTATCACGTCTTCATTTTCGGAATAACTGTCATTTTCCTGGTCTTTATTGTTGTCCATTAAACTTTTCAAAATCTCTTCATCTGTAGGATATGAAGCAGTTAACAATTCTGCGTCCACTTCTAAAATGTCGGAGAGAGTTGCATCATCTGTTATTCTTCCCTGTCTGATTACTGAAGCCTCCTCTTTTAAAGCAATTACGGATTTTTTTAGCAGTTGCATCAAATTTCCAAACTTTATAAAGTCCTGCAATTGCTTTTCGAACATCGATGTTTTCTTGAATTGTTTCATTTTTTTTCAATTGCACTGATCATTTCTTTCAAGATTCTTTTCCTGTAGTGCATTTTTAAATTTTTAATTATTCCGAGATCCAGGGGCTGCAAATTTTTGTGCAGTTAGGAGGAAAGAAAATGACACTAACATTTTTTAGCTTTTCTCCACAATCTTTTGAATGAATTGGATAATTGTCGATTAATTAAGCAATTTTACGGTGTTGTTTGTCCCATTTGCTTGTCCAATGCTTTCAACCATCTATCAAAAATTTCAGACGTCATCCACGATTTTTTTGTTGAATTCGTATTTAACTTCTAAAGATTTTATTCCTTTGAAGCACCTTGGAGACTTACTTTTGCCAAAAACAAGCATCTTTAACTTTTCCTCGCCAATCATGTTGGCACATAACAAAATTGGGAATCTTTATTTGCTTTTCTTTTCTCCGAAACATTTGTCTCCTTTAAAAGCCAGCGTTTTTGTAGGGAGACATTATTGCTGGAATGAACAATGCGAGTGGTTGCATGTGTGAGCGATTTGTTTGCATAGAAATTAGTAACTTTCTTCAAAAATGACAAAAATCGAAAAGATAAACGTCTGAAAAAATTCTTTATAGGGAGACAACCACTTCGTTATATAGAGAATATTTTGAATGTTTTTTAACATTCCGGTTAAAAATTTCGTTATGTGGAGAAATACGCTGTAGGGAGACTTCGTTGTAGGGAGATTCTACTGTATTTTATAAAGAGAATGAAATTAAATATTAATTTTAATTAGTTACTCATGAAACACCAACTAATATGTTTTTAAAAAATACCTGAATATTAACATATTTAGTTGAATATTAATAACTGGAGCATCACAAATTTTTGCATCTATGCATTCAATCATATATTTCTTATGCAATATTATTCCAGATGCCTACATTGTTATCATTTTAATGCTGAATAAGAAAAAACTGAATAATTATCAGAATTAAAAAAAAAAAAACAGTATTAAAAGGCAGATTACTCACTTCGTCAAAATTTCTTCTTTAACATTATTTTCATGAGAAGATAATCCTTCTTTAAGTGACCTCAGATTTGCTTCCAGTAATTTTTTACTATTATCAAAAACACAAAAGTAATTTCCGATTCAATGATGTAACAAAATAAATCAAAAGTATAATAGTTAATAACACTCTAATGATTAATAATTTGCATGAATCACAAAAAAAAAATCATTTAAAAGCATACATTAGAAATATCCTAAATTAATAATTTCTTTTTAAATAAAATATCATCCTTCTAATTTATTTTACTTTGTATTAATTTTTTGGAAATTGCTTTGTGGCTTTAAAAGCGTTTAAAGCCACGAACGGTTCTTAATTAGTTTCTGAATAAAATTTGTGAGAAAAATAAATTTACACTCAATTAAATCAAAACTACAGTACTAATACTAAATAAGACTAAAACAAATTTCCTGCTAGAATCAATATATTTAAATTGATTTACCCTAGAAATTGACCTTATGCCAATTTCTAGAAGTTCTATTTTGTTCATGAATTATCCCTTACAACAGAAATGATGCAATAAATATCTTACAAATTCTATTCTGTTTTATAAAAAAAAGATAAAATGATATATTTAATTATAGATGAAATATGTCATCCTCTTAAAAGAGAACAAGAAGATCAAAGAAAGAAAAATTAATTAAAACAAACTATAGTGTTTATTTCAATTTCAGTAGAAAACTATTTCTCCTATTGTTCTCAGTTTATCAAGATAATATATAAGAACCCTAAAGATGAATCTATAAAACAGGTAACCATTTATATAAAATATTCAAAATGAAAAGTAAAACTTTAAATAAAAATATTATAACATTTTAGAAAGAGCATAACAAATATATCAGGACCTATTTAGATAATTTTCAATAAAATTTGTAAAAGTTTTAACTTATTTGTATTGGAAAGTACATTAATGAATATTAAAGTTAAAAAGATTTCATATTTTAAAAGACTGAAAATATATTAAAAGTAATAATTTATGAAAATGTAATATTGTCATATTTACACATATACAGTGGGCAAAAAAAGTATCTGCATAGTAGTGCAAATCTTGAATAAAGCTCTATAAATTCAAATATAATTTGTCCTTTGAAAAGATATTTCACAGTATGCCAATACCGACATTAGAAAACACAGTCAATTTGTAGTTTTTATATATATCTAAACATTTATATTAGAGTATCCGTTTTAAAAGGTCATAAACAAGAAAGAATTGAAATGCCAAAAAACACACATAAGTGTAATTTTATTGTGAATCGAAAAAATGACGAATTTTCAAATACAATAAATTGGAAGTTTGTAAAATAGAATGGAAATTAAAAATACAGCTAAGTGACAATGGTTTTTGTATGCAAAAACTGGTAGAAACTGTGCAAAAAATGATGCAAGATGTTCAATATATAAGTTACTATAGTGATATTGTTTAGCGTAAAAAGGGCATGATGCTGAAAGGGCATGAATTTTATTTTAATCGCCCTTATAAACCAAACAGAGTGAGAGCTATATAATAAAAAAATTACAACTTGTACTTTTATTGAATTTTGCATTATTCAGTATAAAAAATGCCTACCAAAATATTCTACACTACAAATATTGGTTGCATCCATGCCAGTTATATATTCAAAAGAAGTTATAAAAGTTCCCGTAACCTTACCTATCACTAAGAGAAATTCGAAATCAAACATATTAATTTGGCACATGTTTCACTATAAAGAGACATTTTGGCATTGATTTTGGATAGTTATAAGTTCAATCTCAATCAAAGAATATATATATATTCATTTTTTTATTTGAATAAATGCTAAAAAAATGCATGATTAAGACAACAAAACCTTCTTCTATATAATAAAGTCCATTTTAAAATATGTTGCATTTTATAATATGCATTATTTCATACAGACATTTTTTCCCACTGTATTTGCATGAAATTCTACACTAACCTTTGCATTCCAATAAGATGAACATTAATATCAGGTTGTGAGAATGAATAGCATGCAGCAAGTTTTGCGATATTCACATTCCTTTCCTTAAAAAAAAATGAAAATAAATTAAGTCCAGATAAAGATATGAATTTTTAAAGAATAATTATCAAATCACACAAAAGCAAAAACAACATTCAATCTCATGAAAAGTTAGAGTATAACAACTCAAAGATCCTTACTCAAAAATAATCACACCATAACCTACAAAATTAGAACAAATTTCATCTTTATACCTATCTGACAAAGAAGATAATGGAAAATGTAGAATCAATCAACCAGCATTCAAATCATCCACCTGTATGGATGAATTCTCAAAAAACACGAAGATCTCTCAGAAACTGATGTTCATGGTAATATTTCATCAAGCACATTTTATTAAGATATGGTGAAAGGGGGCTGTAACAGAAAAATCAACAAATAGGTTTTAAAATTCGACTGTTAGTGGTAATTTTCACACAAGGCTAGAACTATATATTTGAATTCATCATTTTTAAATACAGTCATGTTACATGGTTCCTATATCAAAATTCATATCAATGACACATACTTTTTTATTTAATTAACATTTTAGCATAATTACAGAAACAAGATTTTGACCAGCCAATCTTGCTATGAAGACAGAAATTGCAACATTATTCATAGATACAAAAAAAACCCTTTCCAGCTTATATAATTTTTCTAAATGTATGAATTTTAGAAATAGATCCTAATAGCTTTTATTTTTATGCTGAGAAGTATTTAATAAAGAAACCAAAATTTATAGTTTGACTAAAAATGTTATACAACAATTATATTTTAACTTGTTTTATTTTTAAAAAATAGGAATTGCACAAGATTTAAAAATCCTTTTCAAAGTATGTTAAAAATTAGAAAGTCTGATAACCATGCATATGGTATGTTTTTATTTTTATTTATTCATTTTTCAATCTGTCAGTAAAATACCATCAACATAATGCAATCCTGTAACATAAATAAAAGAGTTTCGTTTCAAAAATATATTTTAAATTAACTTTATTCCAAAAAATATCTTGACACAGTTTGAAGTTCTCACTTAATCCCCACTTTTTATTTTATTAATTATATCATAAGAGACACATTGTTCACATAGTAAAGCTAATTTTAACACTAGAAAGACTGAAAATTGCTCTGTACCTAGGAAGTCAGAAGGGGCCAGTGTGGCCTTTCCTAGATTTTTTGAGTGTAGACCAATTAGATATCTAAAATCTAAAATGTGGTAAAAATTAATTTAATATGAATATAGTAGAGACTCGATCATCAGAATTCCATGAGATTTTAGTCTATTTGGATGATCAAAATGTCTGATTAAATGGAACATAAGGTCTTTTTCAATCATATTTATATTATATTTTCGTTGTTCAGATAATTGAGTTTCCACTCTAAATAAATAAATTATAGATAATAATAATAAATTAAAATACTCTTGTTCAGTTGAAACTGAAAATTTATATGATACTAACCTGATTTAATTTTATTTTGTACAGTTTTCATAGCAATCAATACACCACACTTCTCTCGAAGCACATTTGCCGCAAACTCCTTTTTTTGCGATATGGATATGTATTCCATGTATGATTTCCTTTACAAAATATTTTTACCCAACATTTGGTTCTCTTTTTGATAGTGTTGTCTTCTCTGTTTACACACTGCTTCATCGGTTTCCTTGCATTAGCTGTATTTCTTGGTGACACGTATGAAGCACGGAGCTCTTCACATTAACTGTAGGATAAAATATTTCTGAAACTAGGTTTCTTTTTCGTATGATTTCTTTGAAACGATCTTTAGTCATAGACTGTGAGAAAAATTGTGGACCCCAAATGGTCGACCATAAAGCATTCAAAGGAGAGTTCTTCGCTCTATACAGGCCTCTTGCGTTCATAATTGAAAAAACGGCTTCGAGTTCATCGAAAGGTACAGTCTAAGTGTTTTTACTTAGATGACGACAACAAGCTTCTTCTTCTATGCTTTCTTTTATATGTTGTATTATTTGATTGCAGAAACTGATCCGCCAAGCACTAAGCACACTGTCTTTGCAAATGTTTCTTTTAGCATATGATGTTGGACCTTTTGTTTCCTTCATTACGTTTTGGGCTGCACATTGGCCTACTGTCCCAGAAGGTAAAAATAACTTTCCATACTGTTCCGTCTTTTGAAATTTCCTTTCCAACTGCGGATGGAATATTAGGAATGCAACATTTACAACGACGTTTCCGACTAATACCCCTAAACACCCCTGGTGCTCCCACATCCACTCTTTTGTCTACTATTTATAGACACTTGGGGGTTAGTTTCAGAACATTCATTGTCCGAACTATTACTTTCATGGCATTCACTGTCATGCTACGAACTAATTTCAGATTCATCATCAGATTTGTTGCTTTCTGTGGGAACATATTCTTCATCTCTGTCCAAATCTATAATTTCACCTGAATCAATTTCATCTATTAGTTGTAATTCTTTCAACATTTCTTCATGAGTGTGTCTGCGTGCCTGGCACATCTTCTCTAAAGACTAAATAAAAATTGAGTGCATGATACAGACCACGGAAATTATTTGTACACTTCAAAATGCAAAATTTATTTCTCCTTCGAAGAGCAATCGCTATTTTTCGACCGATCGGCGGTAGCAAGTGGGGGTCTGAGGTACCATTTGGAATTCAAACCAGATGTAAAAAAAGAACATCAAGGTCAAACTAGACTGAACGACACGTGTCATGTTACAGTAATTACGAGATCAAAGAATTTCACTGTATTATTGTAAAATACCTTAGGAGACACTCTGGCCCCTCCCATTATTCTAGGTATAAGGTTCAGTATTTAAGCTCCTATGAGGCTAATACATAAATAATTAAATAAGCACTGAAATAGGATCATATTATCAAAAGTCAGAAAGCTACACTATGTTCAGTTAATTATTATTGGAGTTACAAAACAACAAATAACGAGAGTCTTTCCGTGTTTCTCCTCCGTCTTTCTAGTGTTAACACCCCAAACTTCACCAAAATTGGTAAATTTTCTAAAATGATTATATATCAATAACATCAAGTATTCATTAAAAAAAAATTGTAATGATAGAAAATGAAGAAATGGTTTGGCTCCAATTTCATATGACTGAAAATTATATTGTTACACTCCTTTCATTTTATCTATTTTATCTATTTTTATTTAGTGCTTGCCTGAAATAAAAATCCTAACCTGTCAAATACAAATGATGATACAAATTCTTCAATAAAGAAATGCCTTATATATATTCTGCCCACAAGTTATTTCAGCATCAAGAAAAACTAGTTTTTATTGATAACAAGTGAAAATGCAAATATTGAATTTTAATATACCACGAATTTCCTAAAATCACAGGTCTCAGAAAGATTACTTTTGATATAAAATACTTTTTGTGTTGAAACAGCAATAAAATTAAACAATTAAGTACAGTGATGATAAAGATTTACAGTATATTATTATATATTGTAAAGCTTATCTATTATCCTTCCATTTCAAAGTTTTCTAATGCATAATTAAGGAATTGAAAAACCTATAAAAGAGAAGTAACAAATAATTTGTATGATGAAAAGATATTTACGTTACTTATTATTTAAAAAGTCTCCCTGTCTTTCAGTTTAAAATATTAGAGAATTTAAAATTTTCAAACATAACAAAAGGTGAAAATCATCATCATCAGTGTATTAAAAATGTGCAACCATTCAAATATAAATACAGGATGTTTAAAAAAGATACAATAAAAGCTAAACTAATTTATTTAATTTTGTATGTGATATTAGAATCCTCCTGCAATCTAATGTTACTTAGTTTTCAACATTTTCAATCTTTAAGAGAAATGTAGAGGGAAACAACAGAAAAAAACTGGGTTCCTTTACATTTTTTCTTCGTTGAACTTCCTCTCTCTTTGCAGAGGAAGAAAAAACTTAATAAGTACTACAATTCCAACCAGACCTAATTTCCTTCTCCAGCATAGGTGCAGGAACCAAGTGCATGCTTTTCCCCCACATTTTCAAAATGAAGGAAGTACAGTACCAGGGATGTTAGAAATGGAAGTTTGAATGTTTTTCTACAGCGGAAAATATTTTCATGAGCCCAAATGTGAAAATAAATAAGTATATAAAGCGATAAATAAAGAAAATAAAAAATAATAATTAAAATAGTTCCCTTATAGCACTTAAATCTGAATGAAATTCTTTGGAATCCATTTTTTTCAGATATTGAGGAATCTGACAGGACAAAAAAATATCAATAATTGTAGTCCCTTTTTAAAATATGACAGATAAATGTAACAGAATAAATTAATCATTTTTCCCCATTTGTAACTATAGCAGAGCCCGAACTCTGGTTTACAACATAAAGAAGAATACAATATATGCCGAGGCATAATGGCTGATTGGTTGCTTGTAGTTGCAATGTTTTCAAAAGATAAAAATGGTGCAAATAGGAATCACTCGACAGTGAATGATTAAAAGTTACAGAACATCCAAGTTTACATTGCACAAATTGCCACTGAAAAGCACTAAGATAATAATAAGCCCTCAAATATGAGATTGCCAACCATTATATTGACAGCCAGAAATACAAATGTTAAAAGGTACAAAACATCTCAGACATAGCAGCAACAGTGATGCAAACTCAGGTAATGAGATTCCAAGAGATTTTAATTGCAGTCTCATAAATGATACTTTTAGGATGTCATCAAAAAAGGAAGGCAAAATTAACAAGCTAAGAAAGGGCCAAATGGAAAACATCAGAGACAAACAACAGATCTACCAGACCTAGTTTATATTGGCAAGAAAAACATAGTATTTATGTAGTTATGCTCTTCTATTCAAAATTGAGTAAGATATCATTGTTCTGTAAATTCACAGTCCTTGAATGACTAATGGAACATCTTTTGCTTAACAAAATCTCTAATAGAAAAGATAGAATTTGTGAAGCGGTCTGAAAAAAAATAAAAGCCAGCACACCAACTGTATATAAATCCTGCTCACATATACAA
The DNA here is from genome assembly GCA_013235015.1 of Araneus ventricosus. Taxonomy (NCBI): domain Eukaryota; kingdom Metazoa; phylum Arthropoda; class Arachnida; order Araneae; family Araneidae; genus Araneus; species Araneus ventricosus. Next base: position 179,235 of record BGPR01002008.1, read on the forward strand.
AGAAAATCAATGACAGTCCATACTATCCACATTAAGTACTCCACCACATAAAACGGTGACATTTATAAAAACGGATTAAATATTACAAAATTTAACTACGCTGCATGCTGCTACAAAACAGATCAATCTAATTTCCCTCCACAATGAAAATCTGATAAGATACATAATGAGAATATAGGCCATGGCTCTAGTACTTAAAAATCTGAACAATCTTCCACTGTATAAGCCAATCATTAATGAAAGATGATGTTTCAAACACTTGCAGGTATTTATATCTTAAGACATTTTCAGATGAACTGTTACATATTTTGCACAAAACAACTTTAAATATGAAATGCATAACTGTCTTCTAGACACTCGGAAACCTATCGATTTTTGCATACATGCAAAAAAAAAGTACTCTTTAATACTACTACCATCTTTTAAGCTTTCTCCAACTTTTGTTGCAACACTGTATTGTGAAACAAGAAAATGGAATTACTTTGCAATATTCTGCAGCTTGCTTACATGTTTCCTTCATTTCTGACCTTGCTGGATGCCAGTCTGGTGGTCCACCTTCTGTCAATAAGCCCATGCCTAAAGCGGCTGCATTTATAATTGCTAAATTTTTTTCCTAGAAAAGCACAGTCTAATAAGAATTTTCAAAAAAAATAAAATATAACAAGAAAATAAACATTGCTTATTACATTTTACTGCATACAAAACATTGCAACAAAATTAAAGAAAATAGTACCTTTTCAATTTCATTTTTCTTCCTTCATATCTAGTTGTCAGTTTAATAATAATGATAACAGTTTTTGTATATTTATCACCAACAGAAAATCACACATTTTATTAGAAGCACAGGATTAAAATATTGCCTATATTTGAAATCACTCTATATTATGTAATTTATATTTAATCAACATTTTAAATGTTTTAAATATTGCATTAATTTTTAGCATTAGTTCAAATTAATGTCCATTTTGAAGCTATATAAGTATTGGGATAGACTTTGTAATTTTGAACAATGGACCAAATGACAAGGATGACATCTGAGCTAGCATTATTAATAAAATGTTTAAAATTATTATATTTGGCAGTCAGAATACTAATCAGATATTCAGCATACTGTAAAAATGAAGGTATGAAAAAACGGATATTTATGTATAATATACATATTATATAATGGATTAATAAAATATGTATATTAGTATTTAACAAAACTAGCCTTTGTATTCAGTGACATGAGGGCTATTTGGGGGTAGGGACTTGTAACTGTAAAAAGTGATCAAATAACGAAGACAACACCCAAGAAGTTACTCCCTCTTCAAAGTTCCAACACACATCAGGAAGAGCACATTGAACACAACACAACATATCAAATAATGAGGAAAACACCCAAGAAGTCACTCCCTCTCCAAAGTTCCAACACACATCAGGAAGAGCACATTGACAACAACACAAAAAATGCAATGAAGGTTAACAAGCCCAAGCACACAGTGAATCTTTGGCGAGATAAGATATCGAACCCGGGATACTCTATTCCCAAAGTCAAAACCTTAACACCATGATGATAAAAAAAAAAAAAAAATCACTCTGTAGTCACTCAAAAGTAGCCACTAGAGCACAGATGCTCTGTGCACAATCAGCTTGCAAACAAATAATACTTTCACACTAAATAAAAAAAATAGGTACTTCTCGTCAAGCAATAAGATTTTTTTCTTTATATACTTATAACAAAACTTCATTAGACTTTCATAAATTTGCAAGTAAAGCACTTCTCTTTATTTCATGTAAATCCAGAACCATGATCCTTATTTCATCATTTTAACACATTATAATTAAAAGCCGTAAAAGTCATACGCACCATTTTAAAAAATGAAATCATAAATATAAAGAAATTCTTTCAACATGGAATTTCAGAATAAAGCTTATAAATTAACATCAAAATTATACACGTTTCAATACAATGATGGAAAAGTGAACACATTTTAAAATCAATTTAATATTGATATATTTATTAATAAGAAAAATTACATTAATAATACACATTCAGCTTATAAGAAGAAGTGTAAACAAAGACAATAAAAGTATTCAAATTTAAAACAAAAGTTTAGTAAAGATATTGAAATCACATTTCATAAATGCAACTGAAAATATTTCATAACTAAAATAAATGCTCATTAAATACATACTTTGAAGAAAGATATATATTCTTTCAAGCTGTTGTCAAACAATGCACATCGACAGTAAGAAAGAACAACATCAATATGCACAGTACTTTTTTCCAAGACATCCCTGAAAAATGCATAAAAATAATTTATTAGTTTTCGAAATTTAAATAACACTTTGAAACAACTCTTTATTAACTTTTATGTCATCATTAAACTGAAAATTTAGGAACACAAACACTAGTCTTTACTAGACAAAAAAATTTGAAATGAATAATATAGGGAGAAGTGATTGAGTATCATTTGGCCTTCCAAAGCACAATAAATAATTTAATACATGGTACAGGGTATTTCACATAAAAAGTGTTCCCTCATTTTCTTTCCATATTATCAAACAATATGACTTATCTGCCATTGTTATTTCCCATTTCAGTTAGATATTTGAGATTTTACTGTTTATACACATACCAATTTTTCCTACATATGATTTGCCTTCCTCTAATTAGTTTTCCTGGTGGAGTAGAAGGGAAAATTTTACATCTTTACTTAATATACAGCTAACAAATTCAAACAAAATCTTTGCATGCAGAAAATTATATTTATAATCATACCAATTTAATCTCAATACAAATTTTTCTCTTCAATTTATACAATTTGCAATAATTTTTTTAATATATAAATAAAAAAATCATACAATTTCCATTGTTTCACTGATTTTTTTTTCATTTTTTATCATTTTCTCCCTAGCTGTAAATGTAATTTTTTTTAACATAGAGTATCATTATTCACATTAAATTATTCGACATTCGGTTTTAATTGACATAAGTTTTGCATAAATTGAAACTTCCTCAAAAATACAACTTCTCTAGAAATGCAATATAACATGAAAGGTAATAAATTTAATGCATGGTACAGGGTATTTCACATAAAAAGTGTTCCCTCATTTTCTTTCCATATTATCAAACAATATGACTTATCTGCCATTGTTATTCCCCATTTCAGTTAGATATTTGAGACTTTGCAATTTATACACATACCAATTTTTCCTACATACGATTTGTCTTCCTCTAATTACTTTTCCTGGTAGAGTAGAAGGGAAAACTTTACAGCTTTAAAGGGTAAGTATTAAAAAATGTTTAATATACTCCGTTCTAAGATCACTGGATGAGATCAACTAAATTTGGTGCATATACACTTGTGAAAAGATATTTTATTATATTTTAAATAGATTTTATTTGTCTAAATTTCAAAGACCATTCCAGTTTTGAACGGTCTTTGAAAATATAAATTATTAACAAAAGGTACTAGAAAAGAGGTGTGTGTGTTTTTTAACCAACTTAAAGATGCATGTTTGACAGCTAAATCTTTTCTTCCCCCTCCCCCCACAAATTATCAATAAATAAATTTTACTTTCAAAAATATATTTTGACATTTTTTCGTAATAACAAAAGCCATATTTTCATAACGTCAACAAATTTGTTATCTTACAATTTTTTCAAAGTGCTATAATGTTTCTACCAATTGATATTAATTAAGCTATATAAACAAAACACATTTCAACATATTAAAAAAAAACTTACTTTAATCTAGTCAAGGAATATCCTGTTATTCCAATGAATTTTATTTTACCCATTTCTTTTATTTTTTGAAGGGCAGGAAGTGTTTCATTAACTATAATATCTGTATCTTTTGCAAATTCAACATCATGCACCTAAAAAAATATTAATGATTTAAAAAGAATTGCTCTAATAAACAGCACTTAATCAGCTTATAAAAGTATTTGAAGAAACTTCAGATATAATGTTTTTTTTTTTTAAACCCTTCGTTGACTAGATCAACTAAGATTTTCTTACAAATTCATCCACTTTGAGACAAATTATCTCAAAAACTATTAAAGCTTGAAGAAAAATCAAAACATCCATTTGTAGGGAATGGTATGCTCTTTAATTTGTTAAACCATATTTAATTTGAATATTGAATATTTTTCGATATATTCAAGAAAAACTAAAAAAAAAGGGTGAGGAAATCCAAGGTGGTGTGAACCTTTGAGACCCATTATCTAGGAAACTATTAAAGCTAGAAGAAAAATAAGAGTATGTATTTGTATGGAATTTTACGATCTTTAATTTTTTAAATCAATTGTAATTTGAAAACTGAATAGTTTTAGAGATATTCAGGAAATTCTAAAAAAGGGGTGTGAAATCTAATACGGTGCCGCAAGCTCACCCACCCCCAGGACTTTTAGTATGTTCATCATAAGCCCCTCACTAACACGTGCACCAATTTTATGATTTAATGTTTTTTTCACCCTCATTTTGGACTTCATTGACTGAACTAACATCAAAATATACTAAGTTCAAAAGTCTCAGCAGGCAAATTGTGTTAATTCACAAATTGAGGAGAAAATCATGGAGCATAGTTGTGACAATGTATCTGAGGTGTGAAAAATTTTCTCATGCACTTCACGGAAAAGCAAAATGAACTCAAGTAAAAAATGTACAAAATGCTGCCTTGATGGTAAAGTTCTTCTACCAAATCTAACAGAAACTCATGATTTGTTAAAGGAATTACTTTGTGACAATTCACTGGAGGCTAAAAACTACCAACACTATATTCACAGCTACATGCTATCAGCAGCAATAACTTTTGTGTACATGGAAACATTTTATTTTCCACGATATTTCAAATCCATTACCTATACTTTTACAATTGTGAACATAGTATATTGCCTTACAATATATATACATGTTTCCTTTTAATTCTGAAAAGTAGCCACTAGAGCACAGATGCTTTGTGTGCAATCAGCTTGCAAACAAATAATACTTTCACACTAAATAAAAAAATGGGCACTTCTCATCAAGCAATAAGATTTTTTTCTTTTTTAAATAGTTTAGCCTATTACTAATAGAAAGTAACAAAAAGCAAATTATTTTTCACCAGAAATTATTATATCAAGAAATAAAATCCTTTAAAGAAACCAAAAGCAAAATTATAAAGACACAATCTTGAAAAAGTAAAAAAAGTCTTACTTGTAAAATATCGATGTAGTCAACACCTAATCTTTCTAAACTCTCATCTACACTTTTCAAAGTACGTGAATAGGAAAAATCAAACATATCTTGAGGTGTTGCACCATACCTAGCAACCTTTGTGGCAAGATAATATGTATGACGTGGAATGTGTTTCAAAGCCTGCAATGTACGAAATTTCATACAACTATTTGAATTAGCAAAATAATGAATTAGATGCAAATTATCTTCATGGCAAATAACAAAACAAAAAGCATTACACAGGCATTAAGTGAAATTTAAAAATTTTATGATTTATAAAGAAAAATATTTCGGAAAACATTTTTAAAATACTTACATCCAAAATTAATTTTAATTCTTTGGGCACCAAAAGATAATAAGATGCATAATTATACACATGTAAGTTTAAGGATTGATTTAGGGAAGCTGGAAAATATTGTTATTAATTTGTTTCAATTCCTAAAAATTAATCTGTGTGTTTTTGCTATTATATGGTTTTAATAATAAGTGCTATCCAATAAGAATGTGTAAAAGAAGCAACATTCAGAATATTGCATCCGACTCAACATAAGAGTACAAAGGATTAATACACTACTGAGATTTTATTTTAAAATTACACAAGTAAATATTATATGCTAAATTAAAATAAATGTTACTTGTATTATAACATTAAAATAAATGCTTATATGCTAAAATTACTAGTTAAGAAATTACATATAATGTAACAATTCTCAGAGTATAAACAGAAATGAAATTCACTACAAAAATTTGAAACTGAGGTAAAAATAGAGTGATCAAATGTTCTGACTTAGCTGAGACAATTCCAGTATCTGGCTGTTTATCCTAAACTTGAATTAAATATTCAAGATTTCCTGTTTTTAAATTATCAGTCAATTAAAAGATTAGCCAAATTTAATTTTTTTAAAAGTTAGCTTCTTAAGAATTTTCAACCCCAACTTTTACTGTGCATAAAATATGGTCACCCTAATGTGATCAGCTTAAAGGGGGGGGGGGGGGGCAGGGAATTAAAATAAATAAAAATTCATTGCTTATGGTTTTTTTATGTTTTCTTTTTATTAATAATCAACTATTTCATTTAATTATTGGATTTTGTTAAATAGCACATTCCTCCACTCCTAGTCACCACACAGGTTTTAAATCATCCCAGATTGAAGTTTAAAAAAATCTGGTCACTAATATAAATCAACACATATATACTAAATAGTGAGTTCACTATTTAAAAAAAATCAATACATATTTTATTTTTAAAAAAACTCACTTTTCCAAGTACTATTTCTGCTTTTCCTTGGCCATAATATGGTGCAGTATCCACATAGTTTATTCCACTTTTGATACCTTCAATAACTGTCTGTATTCCATCATCTTCATCTGGTGTACCATAAACTAAAGCTAATTCAGATCCACCTAGATCAGAATAAAATAATCTTATAAAAAGAAGTTTCTAAGAAATCTCTAACCTTTTACCAAGCGAACAAGCAATATTTAATTTTATGAAATTTGAATATCCCGAGTGCCCATCTGAACTTATAAATTAAGTACATAATTAAAATTGCAATTCGACAATTAATACTCAAAGATTCAAGTTTTAAAAATATCAATTTGTGGAAAACCCCTCATCACTTTTTTTTTTCTCTTAGAGAACAACAAAGATTCCGCTGGTTGCAATGCTTAAATCTTAATGGTATTCAAATGGGATTTTTATATAAGTTGCCCTATATATCCGACTCTTTAAGTTATGAAAGAAAAATTACACTACGTTTCGCTCATATGCAGTAAAAAATTATTTGCTAGAAATACTCAAATTTTCTGTAATATTCAACGCATTTAATTCAAATTTTAATATAATAGTTCTGTAACATATTGTCAAGTGTTCTGCATAAGAAGCAAAATGATTGATGAAAGTTTCAAAACATTATCAGCTTCCTGTGAAATGGGACGAGACCAAAACATTTTCGTCTTCATCAATTTGTGAGCAGTACTCTAAATGTCCTCATGACAAAATCTTCACTGTAAAATGCAAGTTCCCATGATTCTCCACAACTGATTGTGAACCACTGTATTCAAATCAACTCCAATTGGGAACAGCTTTGATATACGGCATCACTGGCGATAATCTTGTATTGGCAACTTTTTGTCGCCTAACCGAACATCGTATTGTTAAGACGCCAAAACAAAATATCGCCAATCTGGTCCTATACTAAAGCAGTTAAAAAAGTTGGCAAAATAAAATTATCGCCAGTGATGCCGTATATCAAAGCTGTACCTCCAAATATTCGCATTTTACCAATCTGGGAATACTTTTACCCAGTAGTGTATGTTTTGTTTTGGTTGTTCTGAAAAGAACAATTTTTATTGAACATGTGCTATAGAATGATTAAACAAATATAAGCAACTGAAGTTATAGCAATAATGAGAAGTAAGGGGAAAAATCACTGAGTTTAACACTGTCATATTTATAGCAATCCTATTATTCCAATGTGACCTGATCTTCATTTCGTTCTTTTTCTTTATTCCCTCTTAGTAAATGAACTTGAATGTATGAGATCATAGGTCCACCTCTTCTTGTGCTACATAGACTATATTAAACAGGGATAAACATTTAAACGAAAAATTCTTTGTTTTACGAAAACAACCTATAATTTTTTACCAAGTCCTAGCAGAGAAACATCTAATCCAGTTTTTCCAAATGGAGCATAAGGCATGCCATCACAAAGCAAGTCATTATGAAAGCCCTCTTGGTATGTGGGCAATCTTTTAAAAGCTTTCTCTCTGGAAGAAAAAGAAAAAAGGTTACACAAATATGCACATTGACAAGATAAAATATTACAAAAACCTGACCCTGAACTAATATAATTCAGCCAGGTGAGCATAAACAAAACTTAAATATCTATATGAATGGTGTTCGTTTTACTTATGGGGGTGGGACATCATGAACTTTATCAGTGTTTTTAAAAAATCATTATACTTAAAAACTAGCCAAAAAGATCTACCAAAGAGTAAAATATCTAAAGGTTTCTTAAACATAGACAAGTATACTGTAAATAGTCTATGCACTAATGCACTTGTGAAGAACTTGGTACAGACATTGTAACACTAAACAATTTAAATTCTAAGAAGGAAGGTTCTCTTCCTCTTGGAAGTGAACTGTCTCTACCCTAATCGCCCTGCATCTCCTCCTACATGACAAGTGAAGTATTTGCTAATTGAAGGAAAAAGAATTACTTCTCTTCAGGGAGATAAAAGGGTTCACAGACTCATCTTTCAGTAACTGGAAAAGAAAGAGAAAAGCACCAATCTGCTCCTTTATTCAAGTTCCCATCTTAAGAGGATGTTTGAGATTGTTTCTAGCAGCAATAAAGAGCAACAGCTCTGGAAAAGACAGATCAAAGAAGTGACTGAAGTCAACAAACCCCCTTTGTATAACAGTGATAACTTGAAAATCCATGCAGTATACATGGGATCAATGTTATGTAAAAAATTATAAGTGCTGTTATGATCATTTACTTTAGAATGATCATATATATATAAATCATAGGCGAGCCTTCCCTCCTGATGAGCGGCTTGCCATGATATTTATTCAATTTGTCAAGTTTTTTGTCTTCCTTTTGTATGTCCTTTTGTTTCTTCTTTGTATTGCTATATATATATGTGTGTGTGTGTCAGAAAAATTCAAATAGTTCCACATTATCACTATATTGGCATGATGTCTAAGGTGACCAACCATCCTCTTTTAGGAAAGACAGTCCTCTTTTTGTAAGTTCTGTCCTCCCTCGAAAAGTGTCCTCCTAAATGTCCTTCTTTTCCATATTTGAAATTAGAAGAATGAATTTAGATTTGAATTCTGAAAAATTAATACAATAGGAAAATAAACATGGTGAAATTGATAAAAGATGGTGGAAATATTCAGCCATTTCAAAAATGAACATATTTCATGTGAAAATTTATTCTTGTTCAATTTTCGTTATACTGCCCTAGAATTAATGCAGCTGCTAATGGGTATTTTAACTTGCTAATGATTTTTGGACATGTGAGAAATCGAGATTGAAAGTTGATACTCTAGCTGCAGATCTTGCTGTAAAATTCAATATGAAGGATATTTCTTGCTCAAATATTTCCAATATATTGTTAGAAGTTGATACATTGACAAAAATATATTCATTCTATGAAAATGTACACATTTAAATAATAATCAATAGGCATGTATATAAGCATAATTACAATTTAAAATGTTACAAATGTTTCTATTATGCATTTATCATATTATAGTGTATTCTGTATTATTGTTAAAATGAACAAAATGCTTCTTTTATTTACAATACTGTTTTCTTCAACTTATTTGTGGCCTCCTTTTCAATGGAAAAAAGTTAGTCACCTTATCATGTCTAACAATTTAATATAAATTCTTTAATTGACTCGGTGAGAAAAAATCAGTACAAATCCAAATTCTACCTTTTGGGGTTTTTTTTTTTTTTTATTACTTGGTTTGATAAATGCAGATCAAAACAATTAGTGTAAGAGCACTACTATCCCAGCCTCCTCTTATAGGTTCTAGGCATGTTTTAAATTGGAACAAAAAGAAAAAAAATGCTTAAAATTTAATTATCTCTAACTGAAACTTTTGGACTAGTACTGTTCTTTTTCTCACTGATTCAATTTCAAGAGTTAATTCAATTTTATTTCAGGTAGTTACTATACTATATTTTTTATTCAATGGTAAAAAGGATAATCAATCAGAATAGGCACAATATTTTTTCGCAACCTTCAAATTCTTCTTTATGTGGATTTGACTTACTGAAGACTTCTTCCTTCTGATACATCCTGCATTTCTAGCTCACTTAATCAGTTTCTTTTATTCTGAGCAAATATTTAATGCTGAGATCACTTTTCAGAGAAATTACAAGTTTGCACAAAACATTTTTTTTTTAACAATAAGCTCTCAATATATTGAATTTAACAGAGCAACTAAGTACATTTAATGTTTAATTATATATTATGTCAAAGCCATTCAGATCATTATAGTTGTTATAATAATAATGTACTGAATTGCTACTTTTTTTTTCCAGATTTCTGCAAATTCTTGTATTGAAAAGCCATTGACACTAACTGGTCTATCATAATTTGTATAATGCTAATTTAATGCAACTGAAAATCAACTGCTGTTCCAATTTTATCATAGTCAAGTTTTCAGAGTTATAGTCTGCACAACCCATAAAATATATTTAAAACTCAGAAATTTTTTTGATATTTGTTGGTTGTTCCTGAATTTTCAAAACTGTTATAAAATCTATTACAATACAATAAAAGCTTAACTAACCGGCATGCTCACAAAACGCCAAATTCCGGATACCTGAAAAGTCCAGGTAGCCCCCATAAAACAATTCTGTATACGTCACTGTACTGTATATTGCTTTTTTTTTTTTCCTTCTATGCCCCTATGTGCAGAGTGGATGTTGCATTCCAGAAATAAATTGTCCGCATGAATGGAATGGCGCGGGCACACGCATACTAAATTTTGGCTTGTGGATGCAAAATTTTTAGAAAAACTCATTTTCTAATTTTTCCGGTTAGTTGAGCTTTCCGGATACTTGAATGGTGGATAATCGAGAATTTACTGTATATAACAACCCTGCCCAATTTTTACCAGAAATATGAGGATGAATTTATTCAATCACATACACATATCACATATCACATGCAAATTAAAGAATAAACATCCAAGAAATGCAAAAAAGAGCAAAATTAATTTTAGATGACTATTTTGAATATTTTTATAGAGATTGTAAAAAATACTATGAAAAATCACAATATTTTAAATATACTTCCTATAAATGCTTATTACAGGCTCAATCATGGCCTTTTTCACCATATTTTTGGTTAGTTTTGTCCTATTTTTTCCAAAATATTTGAATCTACCTATATTACTCATTGACTTTGTTGTTTTTTTGGTTCTGTATTGTTCATTCCTAACATAAGATTTTCTGTTCTTTTAATTCCATTGGAAGGCAGGCATTGGGCAGCTCTGCATAAAATTTGAAGTATAATAAATATGAAACTGAAATTTTTTATGGCATCAAGTCTTTTCACATCCTTATAAATATTGTGTTTGAAAATTACAAAAGTGTTAATAGTATACTTGTTTCAAAGATTGGAAAAAAGAATCATAATCCAATGACAAGTATTTCCCGAGACATAATTTCTCTGGCATAGCTGATCTAGAATATCAACTCCTTTTGTCATGTAACAAAATGCAACAATTTCAGGGTTTTTTCTTGTTATCATCACTGTCGACTGACCTGTCATCAATAGAAACTGAAAAGTTCATGGTAAATAATTATAAAACAAGCATAGCCAAATATTCAAGACTTTACTTCTTGCTCCTTATATGGTAAAAATTCTTTCAATAATTCCCGTATATTTAAATTAATTGTATCTACGTATATTAGTTTAGATTCCTGTTAAAAACTTTTTTGCAAATTCAAAGCTAAAAACAATTATCCACTGTTAATCTCTAGTTCTACTATTTTTTAGAATGGAATTCAATGAAATTTAATAAAAATTTATAATAAAAATATTAAATGAAGCTAAATGCCAGAATTTCACACGGGAAGCATAAGTCATTAAGAAAGTAAGCATTAGTACAGAATCAGCAAAAGAACAACCAACTGCAAATTCCTATTACACATTTTAGGCACGTGGGGACCTGTCCCCTATGTGTCTTTTAATTTTCTTAGCTCCCGTGCACTAGCCTTTTGAACTTGAATGATTGTGCTGTATTATTCCTGAGTATTTCAAGGACAAGTACTGAAAGTTTGATCTCTAAACAATCAATGAAATTTAAAGTGCAGCGCTTTGAGAACTAATTGGGGAGACCTGTACCCCACGAGACTAATGGAGGGTTAAATCTTAACTTCAAAAATTACTACATTTAATATTTGAGGAATAACATTTTTGAATAAATATTTGAAGAAATAAATTTAAAATTCATCATAAAATAGATAAAGGCCCCATCCTACCCATTTGTAATAACAACTTCAATAAAAAGCGACTGTTAAACATTTAGTATTTTATGTCTTACTCCCACATTAAATTATTTAGCGTATTACAAATTCTTATAACACTTCTCCACATAAAAACATATGTAAATATTTATTAGAAAAATATTTCTTTACTAGAAAACAGAAATACATAAAGGCCAATTTAAATAGACAGAAGCAACTAAAATATGGCATATTTGGTTTTTAAAACTAAATTTTTTTAAAAAAAACTAATTTAATTTTCCGCGTTATAAGCATGAAAACAAAATTTTCGAAAATTCATTGCATCAAATTTCGTTTGAAAATCAAGCCTTCGAATGTTCGCTTGTAAACAATTTCAAAGCATTTTTAAAAACGGTTCCTTATAGTCCAGTTTTCTTTCATTTTTCAAAAAATATATTTTAAAATTTAATAGAAACATATAAAAAAAATTATCCCATATATCTGAATAAATAATTCAATAAATTAAAAACAATACTTAACACATTGCAAGACATTGATAAAAAAAAATAACACGTTTCAAGAAACAAGTTTTCAGAGGAATTTAGGGTGTCTGTTTCTGAGGTCACGAGTAAATGTGTTTACTTACTTAACACGAGGATTTAGACAAAACAAGATAAATATTTTTAAAAAAATATCAGTAGCTGCTTCAAAGGTCAAAAACAATACTTTCTTTGCAGCAAAAAAAATAAAACATTGAACTTAATTTATTAAAGCCAATAAACGATTGCATCAGAATTGAATAAAATATGGATATCGATAATTCTTTATTGCTTATTTCAACCATTTTATTGTTTTAATAACTTATTAGTTAATATCCCAATATAAACACCTTGATAGTGATGCTTCGTTCACTCCGGACCGGACCAAATCTGCGGATCCGGATCCGCAAAAGGAACTACAGATATTAATAACTGATAATAATCATTTGAATCTATCTAAAGTAGTATCCCTAAACTATCCTTCTTATCCTTGTCTGCTATTATTTTTAACTCTTCCACAATTATAATTCCCTTCATTAGTGTTTTTATTTATTACTAAACATCGATAGACTATCGATATTAACGAAGACAAGTCGATAGTAAAACGAACCCCACCAGAAGTACGCGAATGGACCTTATGCAAGTGTCGTCATAGTCACGTGACGGCGGGACGCCGAAAACAGATGATCGGAGTTCGAATAGAATGCATAGCAAGCTAAAATAGCCATTTTTTCAGAAATAACAACAAATAGCCATAATCAGTTATTCAATTAATGTGAAATGTATTGAAACTCAAATATATTTGAAAAAAAACATTCAGAGATAAAGATTATGTATCGAGAGTTACAAATATAAAAGAAAGCATCGTCACACTGTCGGGGTTCAAATGGCTATAACACACCGACAATTACTCTTTCATGTCTATTCTGGTACCCCCGGTTGGGTTGGGAGACGTCACTTTTTCCGCACGTTAACAACGAGAAAAGTGACGTCTCCCAACCCAAACCGGGGATACCAGAATAGACCCTTTTATCAGAAGGCATCTTGGTGGGACACAAGGAGGTATTCCAACGTTAACGAATTATTTTATTAAAATGCTTCCAAAACTGTAAATTAGATTTAACACTTAAAAATAGGTTAAAACAAGATTAAACATAGATGCAGTGATGATACAACGTGATGAAGTAGACACAGAAATCGCAACTGCATGAACACAGCTCCAACGCGACTGGAATACATGCACAAGCCAGACTCAACGAGACTGCTTCCCAGTTCGTTCTGCTCAGTTATAAAATGCTGCCAGAGATCAGTTCCGCAGTTACGGGTGAAGATGTCAGGAGTCGCCACAACACGAAGCACATCGTATTTCTGAAGGGATGAAGATAACAACAAACAGTCCTAAATCGGCGACACTAGAGAAATAATTTATAGCAATAAAATTTTCTGCCGAAATACTTCGTTAAAAGATTGAAGAAAAAATTTAATAAAATTTCAGTCGACAACAAATTGAGTTAATAAAAGAGGGCCTGCGAGTGTTATGTATTAAAACTAATATTCTATTATTTTTATCCAAAAAACCTGCTTTTATAGGCAATAATCATAAAATAAAAAAACTGTCAGAAATATATACTATTAAGGAAAAATTTCCTATAAAACAGTATATCCTATAAGCAAATTTTACATTTCACATAAAAAGTATGTATACCAAGTGTTATAAAAAGCATATAATCAACACAGAAGAAATCAATTTTTAAAAAAGCATAATAAACTATTTCCATACAAAACAAAAATTCACTTATTTCGAGTTGTGACAATACACAAGAATGCATCGTTGCACGAACCACTGTCTTATTTCTGTCCCCAGTAGCACAGAAATATTATATAATATTTGCACAATATTATACAATATTATGAACACCGAGGAACACTGAATACCGTAACGAAGTATTAAATTGTATATATCAGTATTTCCGAGAAACTAATTTTTTACAAATAATATAAAAACAATGTTTTTTTATAAAAATCTTCATTTTAACTCAGGATATCACTCGATTGGATGTTTTATTTCAAAAAACTCCACTGGAACAATTATTTTTTAAGATGCTGAATATTATATGATACTATTCAATACAGCGAAAAAGATATTATGAGTTTTACATTAATCAGCATTGTTCAATATTTTAAGGTGAAGTTATTCTTATGTTCGACAGATGGCAGCATGATAATACCGTATCACTATATTAATCAACGTCGAATCTTATAAATATTTTATTTTGAGGTGAAGTCATTCTTACGGTCGATAGATGGCAGCATAAAAATACCGTAACACTATTTTAATCAGAATTGAATAATATGACTGAAAAGATATTTTACAAAATCTTCATTTGAATAATAATGTTTGCACAATAATTTTGTTTTACTGTATATAAAAAGCGGTCCGCATTCAGCTAATGAAAGTTAACCATAAAACAGCTCTCACATTTGGATTATCTATTTGTTCTGTGAAAAAAATTTTAGTGTTATTCTCATTGTAAAAATATGCACGTGATTTATTGTTGCGAATCTTGTATTCGGTTTTCAATCAATACTGTTATTACAAATGTTAAAGGCGTCTTGTAATACATTGAAAGAGGAATAAATAAATTTCAAAATTATTTGAAAACCTTTCAAACATATTATCATAATTAGTTTTAAACCTCATTGCCTTGATTTATTAAATTAGCAAACTTAGATATAAGAGCTAAAATTGCTTCCTCTTTGACTTATAATTTCATTTTGAACTCGAAATTGTAACGATAAAAGATAATTTAATTAAGAAAACTAATCAGATTAATTGAAAAATGAACATGAAATTTCGTAGATATCGGAGCTTTGTAACTACATTTTATTATCATCATTTACTCTCGCTAATGGGAGTCTCGCTGGTCTAGGGGTACGGCTTCGGGTTCAAAGCTTACTATAAGTAGATGTGTTCAAAAAATAACGAAGTGTTACCCAGCAGTTCGGAATTAAGTGATTGATATTTTTCCATGCTTCTAAAATGTATTTTTAAAATATTCACTATAATGTTATATTATATAATATTATTCGGTATAGTACAATATTATTTAATATGGTATAATATTATACAGTATTATATGATATTATCCAATATTATGAAAAAACATTGTACAGTATTGAGAAAATCTTACGTTTTACACTGTTTCAATATTGGGAAATATATTGTACAATATTACTTTCTCGAATTTTATGATATAAGACAATATCTTGTGCTACCTGGGGTAGCGATAAAGATTACAAAAAATCGTCCTTAATCGACTATGATAGATAAATCAGTTTTATCAATAGAATTTTCTGAAGAAATATTTCGCTAAGAAATCGAAGGTAAAAATTTAAATTGATATTTCAGTCGTCAATTTACATGCCGATTATACATAGTAAATAATAGGCGTTCACTTTGTTTATCCCGCCACAGCTGTTTTTCGATACTCTCGAACTCAAACTGTGCATAAGGTCCATTGCCTACGATTGCTGTAGCGAACCTTTTTTTAAAAAATTAGAGGAGGCTATCTTTTTCAAACAGCCGCTGATGTTAAAGGCGTAGGACTACTTCACTCTCGTGACTCTTTTCCGATTTTCAATTCTTTTGTAACTTCTGTTGTTACTCTTTATCTCTAAAATAAGACATTATGTTTTTAACATATGCAGTTACCGAGATATAGAGGATCGCGTCACCAATTCATGCGTATTTTTGCCCAATTTGCGACTCGGTAGCCACTGAACTACAATTCCGATTTTCATTTTTTTGTAACTTCTGTTGTTACTCTTTCTCTCTAAAATAAGACATTATTTATGTTTTCAACATATGTAGTGTAACGTCAGACTCATAAATAGCCAATTTTTATATCAAAAATAAATTTATTAGCTATTAACAAAAATAATTCTTTTTGTTAATAAGACAACTTAACAACTTAAGTTGTTTCATCGTACAAGTAATTTGAAGAACTACTTTCAAGCTTTTTTAAAATAAGCAATGACAAACATTTACATTACGTGCAGTCTGTGCCTTGAGAAAATTGTATCAAAACTCTGGCAAAGCCGTTTTAGCTGACAATTTGATTATAAGACTGAAACCTAAAACCAATTCGTTACAGTAGTTACCGATATATCTCCCATACAACGTTTTTTGTGACGTTCTGGCGTGTGAATCAAATTCCTTCCTGAGACCCCATAAGGGGAAACGTAGTCCTACGTTAAAGGCGGGTTGATATGTTGGCGTGGTTTATCATTTTTTGGGTGTTGGCGATTTTCAAAAGACTGGAAAGCTAAATGTGTATTTTTTTTTTTAAAAAAAATGCAGATTGTTATGTTTGCAAGGTTTATCATTTTCCTGAACAGTTGGAGATGTTTAAAAGACTGATTTTGGGGAATAAAACTTAAATTTTGTTTACATCTTGTGCACATCTTAGAATACATTTAGAGTCAAAGATGTGTTTTATAGAATCCAGATTTTAATTCCTCTTTGAAAATTCTCTTTTGAGAAAAGATAATAAAAACTAGATAGAGCATTTCTATGTAGAAAATGTAGTCTTGAAATAAGTCGGAAACGATAACATTAATTATAAATGAGCAATTAATCTTGCAATACTGATTTTTAACAGTTTTGTATTCCTGTTTAATCCTTCTCTGAAAGTACTCATCATTTTTAGGACACAGTGAATATTTAAAAGAACTGTGAAATATTAGTACAAGCACATTAATAAATTAATTTAAATAAATAATGGAAAATAATTTAAAGGACAAAAAAAAATTATTATTAGAGATTTAGAATAAAAAAATTTGCACACACAAATGAATTACCAGATTTAGTAATGTTTTATTTCATAAATATCTTTGATTTCGAAACATGGCATTTGAACTTATAAACATGTATAGTCATCGAAAAAGTGATGCATATATAAGGATATTGTTACTGTCATGATAACTGTAATTGTAACTGTGATGTTGTGTGTATCGTGTTAACTGTGGTGTATTGTATATAGTATTCCTGTTGTATAGTTGACGTACTTGTGTTGCTGATGTGTCTACGCAGATCATGAAAATAAACTAATATTAAATGGAACTAATTATGCTTCTTGCTTGGTAGTGTTCTGAAGAGAACTTTACATACACCAGCAATGACAGTTACAAAGCTGTAAAGTTGTTTCCCTGAGATGCTAATCTTGGCGATAAATTTGGTGACTTGGCGACAGAGTTGGCGACTTTGGCGACAAAAGGAATTTTCTAAAAAGACCTTGAACTGTCAACCTATTTCTACTGGCTTCATGAACTTTCTGGAGATTATGTCACTTCCTATGTAATGACGTGACTTCCTGTTGAAAAAGTATAAAAGCAAGCTCTCAACCAAAAGGAGTTAGTTCGATTTTGATCAGCAAGCAAGCTTGAGAGCCAATAAGAAACCTTTGAGCGCGGCGTTGAGATTTGTTAGTAATCTTTGTTATGAATTTTTACAAGTGCTGTTTTAATTCTTGTGCTACGTTTCTTTGCTTAGAATATTTGTAAAATAAGGAGCCTTATTTTTTTAAATCCTGCTCATTGGTCTGCATCCACGTACACCCACAAGAGATTTTGTTACATTTGGTGTAAGAAGTAGCATATATATTTTCCTGTGTAAGTCTTGGACCAGAACAATGGATGAAAATTCGAGATGTTACTCACCATGATGAAAGAGATGAAGACTGGCCAAGATGAGATGAAGGAAAACAAAATGGAAGCTGGACAGGAAGAAATGCGATCTGGACAAGAGAGACTAGAACAAGAGATGCGATCCGGACAAGAACGAATGGAGAAAGGACAAGAAGAAATGAAAGGAATGATTTACGAAGGAAAGGGCGATGTCCAGAGAAAGATTAATGAAGTAGAGGAAAAAGTTCAAATGAGGATCGAGCAAGTGAAGAGCGAAGTTAAAGGGAAGATTGAGGAAGTGGAGCACAAAGTTCAAGGGAAGATCGGCGACATTGAGAGGAGGCTCAGTGAACTTGAGGATAGACCATTCAGTTTCTCGGCAAGTCCAGAATTCATACCCAGATAGCAATTTTAGTTTGCAGCAATCTTGCTCTGCAAATCTGAAAGTTTGCGACAAATTTGACACGGCAAGAATGCAAGCTTGAAACAAGTAACGCAAACGAGTTAGTCACCTCGTTTCAAACTTGTCACAAGCTTGCCGCGTCAAACTCATTGCAAACTATAGCAAAAACAGAATACGAAGACAACTAACCACTCAGCTCAGCCAACTCGTCCTAACCACTCAGTCAGCTCTGACCGTTTCCAGACCGACAATCAAATCCTTGACATTTGAAGGACAAACATCATGGACCCAGATAGCATATACACTTGCAGCAAGTTTGATTTTTCTTGATATTAGCTTGTCATGACAAACTTGAAGTGGCAACTTTGCAGCAAACTTCCTGCAAAGTAACAAAACATAATCGACCAACCCACTTGCAAAACAAGTTTGCTGTGAAGTTGTTATGACAAGCTTCACACCACGATTGCAAAACAAGTTTGCTGCAAAGATGATACATCACACTTACAGGTAATCATTGTCTCTGTTTTAAAAAACATCCGATTTTTAATAGCATCGCCTAGACCGTCCTTCTTTCTATTAATTCAATAAATCAATGATAATTTGTAAAAAAACTAAGTTTTTTATAAAATTTTTTTTGAAAAACTCTCAATCTTTTTACTTAATATAGAGCTCGCATTTTAAAGAAAACTATATCGCCTTTTTCTTAATGTTGAAATTTTAACGTTCATAAACAAAAATAAACCTAAAAAACAGTCAATGTTTGTTGAAAAATAATAACTTAAATTTTGTCCCATTTAAAAAGTAATTACATTTGAACCCTAATTTCATAATTTATTCTACTAGCAAAACGTAGTTATTTGCGAAAATCGCTCTCTCTCTTTGACTTCAAATCATATTCTGAACACAAAATTTAGAAAATTAATGAAATCAAGAAAACAGTTTAAAATAAATCGTATGCACGATATATTAGCGCAATCTATCTTCTCCTCTCAGAGTCTAGCAAAATTGCTACAACTTTGCTTCAAACTAAAATTGCTATCTGGGGTCAGTCTTTAAGATTCAGTTTGACGTTGTGAACAGAGGCGGCCCTAGGTAACTTTACCAACCGGGCAAGGCAACAATATGGCGCCCCCCAATAACCAAGGTAATTTTTAAATTCTATGATGTCTGTATTCTATATCTCAAACAAATTTTTATTTAGAAATAAGCAAGTTTTACCTGCAAATATGACTGGATAATATTATAGTAATAATTTTAAATCTTCAGATATATTTAAGATTATGCTGTTGCACAAAGTCTTACTGTGGGTGTATGGTGTAAACAGACCAACACGCAGGATAATGGAGAATGAAGGTTTATTTACAAATATGCAGGAAAACACGTAGCACAGGTACAGGATACAATAGTCCTTGCACAGATTACCAATGTAAATAGACAACAATTCACAGGTAATGATAGTCAGCACTTTGATATCTAACAACACAAACAGTCAGAAAATAACTGGT
>BGPR01002009.1:16858-53544 GCA_013235015.1 Araneus ventricosus
AATAGTTCACAGTATATTTATAGAGAACCTAATAAAGTAATATATAGGCACTCGAAAAATAAAACAACTAAGAAAAAGAGAAAAATTAGAAGTTTAACAAAAATCAAAGAAGATCTTTCCGAATTGAGTTTAAATTTAAACCATGATTGTAATATTAAAAATATTAGTTAATAATTAAATAATTTAATAATTGTTGGAAACTCCAAATATTTGAATTGCCTTTTTTCAATAGTTTTGATTGCAACAGAGTTCATTTACATGTTTTACCTTACAATTTTCTCTTTCTATAGTATTTTCAAATTTTTAGATTATATATTAGATTTGTTTTATTAAAATTAAGTTTTTTCATAGATATGTTAGAGGTTTTGCACATGCTACTTGCATGTATTAAGTACTAATACTTATAGGATCATAATTTAAATTTGTCTAATTAATAAACTTTTTGCTTTCGCATTACATTTTTGATATGATTTGTTTATTTTGATTTGAATGTTCATTGCACTTTTGTTTACAGGAAAATAATTTAAATTTTGTATAATTAATTTTTAGTTTTTGTATTGCATTTTGATATGCATTGTTTACTTTGCTTTGTATATTCATTAATAACAAGATATATTTTGGTTTATATATATATACCAGGATATAATTTCTTATATATGAACATGCAAAAACAAAGTGAACAAGATATATCAAAACGCAATTTATAAATTAAAAATTTATTAATTAAATAAAATAAACAAATCTAAAATAAAATCTAAAAAAATGAAAATACTATAGATACTAAGAGCAAAAGGTAAGTTTAAACGATTAAATGTTAACATGTAAATGAACTCTGTTGCTATCAAAACTATTACAAGAACGCAATCCAAATATATGGAGTTTTCAACAATTAAATTAGTAGCATGGCTGTGGGCAAGCTTATCCAGGTTAAATCAATTTTGCTGTACAAACCATCTCTCATACTAAAGTTGTTGAAAAAAACAGAACGGGTAATTTACCCTAAAATGAAAGAATTTAGAATGAAAAATCATGCATTAACACTAACAAAATATCATCGTTATATGGAAAGTACTGAAATTAAATCTATGAAATACATCAATATATTGCACTAAAAGCAACAAATACATTATTCAATAAAATATCCATACTTATTCACCAAGAATTATATAATCACTGTTTTTACTTATTCCGCACCTGTAATCCACATTTTAATATAAATCGCCATTTAGCTTGACTTCACAGATTGCCGAAACTAGATTTCTAACTATGATTCAACTTAAATTAACAAAACAATTTAATTTATTTTAATATTAAGGAATTAGTATTATACCTATATTAAAAATCTCAAAATCTGTGAAATTAAGTAATTATTTAATAATCTAAATTTTTATCAAATAAAGTATTTGAATATTAATAATCTAATATTGGTCGAAGGAGTTTTTCATAAATCCTTTCGCCATCATTGTAGTAATTCAGAAACTAATAAATCTATAACCAATTTGAAATGAATTACGCAATATAAGTAATAAAAGAAAAAATACATACCTATAAGCCAAGAATTATAAAAATTCTATTAAATTCGAAAATGAATGTTTTATTCTAAGTGACCTAAATATTTTTTGCCTATATAAACTCTTGGCATTCCATAAACCAATGCGGAATTATAAAATCATTTTATGTTCTTTATTCTATTTTCGTTGTCTGTTACCAAATTATTATTTAAAATTATGTCATTTTGTACAAATTTCTTGAAGACTGAAATGCTAAGATTACTATCCCAAAATGAAAATTTATTAATTTGAAGATTAAATGCTGTTCTTTTATCAAAGACATATGTTACTATTTTACGATCTATAATTTTTATATCTAAATCTAGAAATTCTTAATCTAATTCATTGAAATTAGTTTTTATTAGTTTTAAATATCAGTATAGAAGTTAATTTGTGGATTTAGTTCTAATTCTTTATTAAATAATTTCTGATCATCAATATAACGAAATAATATACTAGAGCTTTTATTAATTAAATCTTTCTCGTAGTAGTGTAGGTACTGCTAGCTGGTCTTCCTTGAGGTGGTAATCCTTTAATTCGATGGTTAATATTATTATCAAAAAGAATATAATATTCTTTTAGTACAAGATTAATAAGAGTTTTATGCTTATTAATACAAATACCTTTTTTAAGACCAAATTCTTCATGTATTTTTACAAGGTTATTAATCTAATCTTCAACATGTAGACTATTAAATAAATCCTGGAAGTCAAATGTTTGTACAGTAGATATGCCTACATCTTTGATTACATTTACAATCTCTACAGTAATTGTATCTCTTTGCTAATTGAAATTCTCTTTGATTGTCTGTATGTATTTTTGTAAGAGTTTGAAAGATTTTGTAATCGAAGTATTGCAGTCATTGGTAACACTTTTAAATTTAAGAGGACTCTTGTGAAACTTTGGAGTTAGAAAGATGTTAGGCAGTCTTTTTTAATTTGACGAATTCCTAATTTTGTCTCATTATAATTATCGCTTTTAATTATATGTTCATTAAGTAGTTTCTTGTAATAATATTTACATTTTATAGCAAAGTTACTGGGTACTTTGTATAAACTATTACAAAGTCTGTTTTCAACTTTTTTATTTGTTTTTTAATATCTAGATATGTAATACAGTCATGAGATTTAAAGTTATAGATATAAAAAGATCTAATAAAGTTTTTTGTTTATAGTCATTAAATGCCTCTAAAGGGAGACTATATTTTATTGCCATATTTAATATAAATTTTTCAATGTCTTTTTTAATTTGCTTTTTAATAATTTCATTACTATTAGCTAACGCCAAGCTATGCTCTGTACCTTTACTCATTAATTCTCTAATTTGTTCATTTCTAACAATATCTAAATCTCATGACTTTCATTTAAGAAATTATTATATTTTATACAATTGCAATCATAACTCGTATAACTTTAATTTATACTATTATAGTTAAGATCCATTCTGCCCAATTATCGGTTATATTTAAATGCATGTTTAATTTTAATATTTTTATAGGCAAGAATTTAATATGTTTATTTAATATAGCAGAAAATTTATATTTGTCATATTTTTGTTCATATAAAGAAAGGTACATATTTCAATATCTTTCTTATTGTATGTGTTATTAGATAAATTGAATTTTTTATAAATAAATTTGGAGTATCTCTTATCAAATTCCATCCATGTGAATTTTTCATATTATCCATAATTAATTCTCTACATGCTTTTATTTCTTATTTATTTAATCCAAACATATATCGTTTAATCTTTTTTATGTTAAAATCTTTGGCAAAACTCTTACAAAGTTCCATTAACTCGTTATTGATAGCATTAAGATCTCTATTATCTCTCTTATGTCTAGCTATACTAGATTTACTATGCTTTTTTCGATATTTGATACCTCTACTTTATGCAGGTAATGGGAATCATTACTTCTAATTACTTGAAAAATGTTTTTTCCATAATACAATACATTGAGTCCATATGGTTGAATATTATTGTAGTAATCTATATATATATAAACATATAAAGAGAGAGATATATCTTATTACTTTCTCTGTATTTCTAGCACAAGCGCCTTTCTTGCTTTCATCAGCACAGACTTCCTGTAAAATAAAAAGCATAATCAGTAACCGTGTAGAACATTAGATTATTTTAAGATCTGCTGTGAAACTTTTAGTTTTTCCTGCTCGAAAAAAATGTTATACAAATGCAATAATACTTATTAAATATATAATAAAATAAAATCAGTACTTTTTAATTAGTAAAGAAAGATCCCTGTGACTTCAGACTGTTTGAAGCTAATGTTGATGAGATTTTTTTTCCTTTTCAAGTCACTTGATTCTAATTCATTGTCGATAATTTTTAATTCTTTTAAAACTTATTTTCGATTTAATCAAGTCATTAACATGAAAAAAAAAATTTAACGAAATATTTCGTTTCAAAATGCATTAATTTAATTCCAAACTCAATCTTTATTTTTTTTTTAAAAAAAGAGCTGCAGCTGCAAAAAAATAAGTTTAGGAATCTGAAATCTTTATTTTTAGACAATATAATGCTTGAGAGTTAGAAAACAGCTGTTCAAACTAAATGTTTTTATTTTTATGTCTTTATAAATGGTCACATCCGGTATGAAATATGTCACTTCTGGTTTAATATTTATATTATAACTTAGCTTATAATTATCATAGAAACAAAAATAAAACATTTTTGGACACCTAAATGTATCGCGTATAAAATGAACAAAAAAAAATTTCAAAATTTTTTCAACAAAACCAGGATTTTAGGGCAGTCTAATAGCTTAATGGTTTATCGAGACAAAAAATATTTGTTTTACAACTTTAATTCAATGCATATACAAATTAATTATTCTTCGGAAATGAGTAGTTTTCTTTATGAGGAAAGAAATTAAACTTCTTTTGAAACGTTGTTCATACTTATAGAGTTATTTAGAGATATTATATATTTAAAATACTGAGAATTTTTTTTTATTTATAATATAATTGTTAGAGAAATTTTAATTTTAAAATAGTGAATTATTATTGTTGTCGAATTTCTAGATTTTCCGACGTTAAGAAATTAGCAGGAATCAGTTAACCACAAGTGTGACTATTGTTACCACTAATTAATGTTGTTCTGTTGATAGTTGAGGAGCAAACATTCAAACCATGCTTTCTCCTTCAGATACAATTTTTCAGGAAACAGTAAACCTACTCTCTCTCTCTGCAGGTAATACTTTTTGATTGAAACCTCAAGTAGGTTTCTAAGTAGGTTTATAATGGGATAAAACTTGTTTCAGTTGAAAATAATAGTATACAGTTGTACTATTTAATGTTGAGTTCAAAGAAAAATCACTCACTCATTTTTTTCTTTTTTTGGAGAAAACACGGTTTGAATGTTTGCTCTTCAGTTATTTAAAGCGCTCTGAAACTTAAATTTGAATTTTGCTCATTTTTCAAAGCGTCTACATCTAATGTTAGATTACTTTGCTAGATCCTACATTCACTTTTTTGTTTCAGGTTGAATTATACGCATTTTCAACTAAAAATTATGACATATCTGTTTCTTTGCACGCATAAACCTATGTCCAAAACTTAAGCATAATTCGTAAGATGAGAAAAATTTAAAGTTAAAAGGAAAGAATGGCTCACAATCAGTTCTGGAGAATCGTGGACGTAAAATTTTCGGGTTTCGCATTTTGCGATGAAGATAGGGTCTCAAGGGCATTTAGGGTCTTTACCAGAATGTGATAAAGAAGAAAATGCTTTCGTTCACCCCATTTCACAGAGAACTGGTAATGATTTAGGACATTTATCAATGATTTTGTCTGTTGTGCGCAAGCCATTGCTGCTGCTCAATTAATTTACATGCATTTTCAGAAATTTAGAAAGTGTTTTCAGGAATATATGAAGGTTTTTTTTTTTTTAATCCAAAATTTCGCCGCATGTTCTGTTCTTATACGATGGAAACATTCCAACCAAATTATACGAAACTTACAGAATGTGTGCCAATAAATCATCGAAATATAATATTAAAATTAAAAACAATAAGTTGAATATTCAAGGAAATATGAGTATCTATAGTTAGATTGCAGCTTACATCTTCATGAATCTTTCACAAATAGAGTATATCGAATGAGTGAATGAGTGCAAACAAAACGAAAAATTTAGTAGAAGAATTTATTTTGATTTCTGTTCTTAATTAAATTTAATTCTCTATACATATGTATTTGCTTAGATGTAATTTGTTTATAAAAAAGTTGTGCTACTTCAATATAACTTAAAACAAGAAAAGTATTTCATTAATTTCTGGCAGAAATAAACAGAATTGGTTAGAAAACGGAAAACTGTTAGTGATACAAGTGCTCATCCTTTTAGAGTGTAGAATTAAACAGATCTGGGAAAAATATCAAAGTTCATTAGGACTCTTCTCTGTTTTTATAATAATAGGAAAATATGAGTTCTATTAAATAAAAGAACAAAAATAATTTTTTCTAGTTTATCATTTTCATATTTCTTTCATAAGATACAAAAGAAAACTAGAAAATATTTCTTTTCCTGAATACGTAAAAATCAGCACAGCTCTCAAAAATTACTCCAACTTGTGTGATAAAATGCATTTATTTTATCGCAAGTGTGTCGAAATATATAGGATGTTCACTCTAATCGTAGTCTTTTAGCAAAATTATTTGCTTCTACAGATACGCATACACTTCCAAGTAGAAAAATGCTTTAAACGAAGTTAAAATTTATATTATATGTTTTTTGAGAAAATGTTTTTATGCATTAAATGTACAAATGAAATTTTAACATTTAAAATTATTTTTTTTGCGACTAAAACAAATAAAGTTATGAAGCTCCGAATATCACTATTTCAGATGATTTTAGATAATTTCAATTGCTGCCTCGAGGAAGACACGCGAATCCAACTGCAGCTCTTGTTCCATTCGTTATTTTATTGGCTTAAAATAGTGAAATTCAAATCTTCATAGTTCGTTTAGTTTCAGTCGCAGAACGGGGGAGCTGCATTGTTGTTTAATGTGTTTGTGAGCCAAAAATATTTAACTAAATGTGAATAACAAGACCGGGGAACTCAAGGATATTTAGACATTTCAATTTTTTCAGCAGTACATTTGATGACTCAAATAGCTTAAGATATTATTCTTTACGTCATTTAAAACATTCTTCGCACTGGAAATTTAATCCTATCTCTAGCGGGTGAGAAACTAGCTATTCTACCACTATTTGAAAAGACACCTTTATTCGGGCCGGCCAAAAATGTCGAAGTTTCATAGATCTTTTTGTGGTAGTGCGGAAAAGTTGCCAAATCCCATCATTAAAAAGTGTATAAAATCTTATAACTCTGAATTGATATCTTCTGTCGCCTCAATGAGCAGAAAATTGAGAAAATTGAACTAAAATGTTCAAAATTTAAAAATAAATAAAAAAAAAATCACACATTTCGTTGACCGGTTTGCGGTAGTGCTTAAAAGCTACTATTTATTAACAAGAATATCTTAATAAAATTTTAGAATTTTAAGTTAATATCCCCCTCAACGGCACTGAATTTTGGAAATTTAAGGCGAATTTGTAAATAAATACACGTTTTACTTACCTCATTATAATGCGAATAGAAATTTTATTCAAACTTTGAAACATACAAAATTACAAAAGCACTATTTTTTGGACCCAAATTGTGACATTTATTTTCTGGATTCTAGTATAGCTCTGATAAATCCATCCCTGTTCTGCTGTCGAACTCTTTTTCTGGAGGCTTTAGTGACGAGTTTCACAATTCGCTCAACTGCTTGCCATTCCCAGCCGTCCATTGGCACATCGTCTATATCATCTTCAAAAGTTCCTGAGGACTGATATGTCTGAGAACTGTAGGTGGTGTGACATTACAAACTTGTCAGTCAATAAGATCTACATAGTCTGTAGCTCGAAAGTGAAGAGCAGGATTAACGAATGTACGAACACAAATTCCTTCTTTGCCAATTTCAGCATTTATGGATATTTAACTATTGTACTATTAGATGATTTTAGCAATTTTATTTTTGTGGAATGAGACGGCACAGTCGTGAACACTGGAGTGTTTAATATTTGTTGCATCTAATATGACAACACATTTAAAAGACTAATTAGGTTCTCTGAATCTACCCGATTCGCTCTTGGACCTGGTGTAAAAGTCTCTCAATAATACAGCCCATCTTGGCGAAAACGATACTTTATTAAAACGGCTAAAACATTAAACATTATATAAAACCAAAAAAAGCAAGAACGGCAATCACTATTGCAGCATAGCTACATACAACTGCAATAACGCCCACAATCCGGGCCTTTAAGGGAAACTGGCAGAAGACTGCGCATGCTCCAGACTCCCCATGCTACGGCGCAGGTTTTTGCATCCAACATCCTCCCCACTTTTTGAGTGAATGCTAGAACTCAAAAAACCTATATTTTGGTTAAATAAATCAAGTCCATGTTCATTGACACCAAGGAAGAGCCAGAACAGACAGTCTTCTTTACAATATTAATCATTTCTTGCTTTAAAGAATCAACTTGATTTACACTCAACTCTAAAGGGTAAATTCGCTGCACGGGCCTTGTGGTAACTACGGACTGTGTTTTCACTCTCACAATACGCACTTTTCCATCTCGACCTGGCAATACTTCCATTATTATCGCCAAAGGCCAATTTAATCGCTTTTTACTATCGTCTCCTATCAATACAACTTCACCGATCTGGGGTTCACGGACATTTTTATTCCTACCTTATTTTTATTCCTTTGAATCAATAAGCTTAAATACTCTTTTCGGAATCGAAGCCTTAAATCCTTCAAAAGTTTAGCTTTAAATTTTATCCTCTTTCTGAAACTTTGTGTTTCTACAAGATCTATATCACCGGTACTAAAATTCCGATTTTCAATCAAAAACATAGTCGGAGTTAAAGGAACAAGATCATCTGAATTTTCAGAGACATAAGTAATAGGACGTGAGTTTATAACCGATTCGCATTCACATAACACAGTCCGGAGTTCCTCAAAGGATAAGATCGATTTTCCGAGAGAGCGTCTTAACAATTCTTTAATAACTCGAACCAACCGTTCCCAAAAGCCTCCCCACCAGAAAACGGTAGGAGGATTGAATTTTTACAACATTCTATTAATGATTGCCTCTCGCACGATTTTTTCCAATCTAAAATAGATAGCTCATTATATGCACATCTAAAATTGGTGCCATTATCCGAATAAACCGTCCTCGGTCTACCTCTTCTAGCTATAAATCGACGAAAAGCCGTTAGAAAAGAGTCGGTTGTTAGAGAAGCCACGAGCTTAAGATGAACACCTCGATATACAACACATGTGAACAATACTATCCAAACTTTCGAACCGTTCTTCAAGAAAAGTGGCCCCGCCAAGTCAACTCCTGTAACCTCAAAAGCTACTGTATCGGAAACTCGATCTTCAGGCAGCGGACAAGATTCAAACAGTCAATGGTTTTGCTTTATAACGTTTACACTTCATACAACCATTCATTACACTTCTAATAGACTTGCGTGATTTGACGATCCAAAATTTTTCTCTTAATATAGACAGCATTATCTGGGTTCCCACGTGACAATGTTTTCTATGTACAGACTCTATCAAACGTTTAGTTAATGTACAGTTATTGGGCAAAAGTATGGGATTCAAAAAAGTTGGTACGTCCTTACGGTCAGTTATGGGAGTCTTAACTCTCAAAATCCCATTCCCGTCCTTAAAAACATCAACCGAGGGTACCGCCTTTGCATTAGAAAAATATTGGCCTTGAATTAAATGTATAAATACAATTTCTGCACTTTCTTTTTCTGACAAAATTAATTTAGAAGACTTAGAAACAAATTTTTTATTACAGTTATTTATAAAGCGCGAAAGCCAAGCAACCATGTTTATAATATTGTCATGCTCTAAAAACTTGGTTGCATACCAGGGGGTTGACTCTTCCGACAAATTTACATTACTTAATTTAATCTCTCTCCTCTCTGTTTCTATCTCATTTGTATCATAACAAATATTACTTGAAGGCCAGAAATCAGGGGGCATTAAGAACCATTCTGGCAAATCAAGAGCATTGCGTACAGAATTCGCCAATCTTGCCCCAATGCAACATGACAACAGTTCAAGGCGTGGAATGCTCACAATTTTCAGAGGCGCAACTCTAGATTTTGCCCGTACAAGATTAATTTTTAATCCATTGGAATCGACAGATCTCACAAATATACAGGCAGCGTATGCCCGTTTACTGGCATCCACAAAAACATGAAATTCGGAAGTTTCTAGAATTATCATGTAGCGTGGTATTTCGACATTGCTCAGTGAAAGCACTTCAGCCAGCCATTTATAAACCCCTCAAGAAAATACCCTGGAAGCATTTCATCCCAAGAAATCTTATTTTTCCACATTTCCTGCAACAGAAGCTTGGGAAACAAAGTGGCTGGAGTTAGAAAACCAATGGGATCAAATATTTGTTGCACAAGAGACAAAATTAGCCTTATCGTAACCCTATTTTCACAAGTTAAGGCCTTTAAATTAATATTACATTTAAGGGTATCTTTATCAAGATCCTACAACGTACCCAAAACACCAGTTACGCCAGAAGACTTAGACATATATTTACATGGAAAATTACTTTCCCAACCTCTAAGATTGAAGCAAGCCGTTGACATTACTTTTTGTACCATTTCAATGAAGTATTTTTCCTCACTAACATCCTTCACATCTGTAAGACAGTTATCAACATAAAAGGATTGCCTTAACTTTTGAACCAAATCAGAAAAATCGTGAGGAGCACGATCTTTTAGATATTCGATGCATGCACTCAAAATGAACGGACTAGAAGTAACCCCGAACACAACTCTACAGTGCCGATAAATTTCACCTTCATCTCTAGGATAGAAAAAACGTAGATAATCTCTATCGTGTGGTGCAATCCCAATTTGAAGAAAAGCTTTCTCTATGTCTGCGCTCAAACCAATCGGGAACATTCTGAACCTATCTAGAATATCAGGTAATGATTCGATTAAGTTCGGCCCAGTAAACAAGCATTGTTTTAATGAAGGCTTCCCCTTTTCTCTAGCAGATGCGTCGAAAACTGGTCTTACCTTAGTGGTTTCGCTACTGTTTTTAATAACAGGTCTATGTGGGAGATAATGACTATTTTTGTTAATCTCTAAATCTGGGACTCTTTCAATAATTTTTAAATTTTCCCATTCATTGAATATTTTCTGATATTCATCAAGATAATCCCTATTAGATGCTCTCGACATAGCCTTTTCCTGTCGTTTTGAGGTCAAATGTTTATTATCTGGCAAGTTTGTTTTTGCATCTAATTTCCAAGGTAATTCTACCTCGTACCTACCATCGGGAAACACTGTCAATTTTTCATGAAATTCTATTAGCTGCTCGTCAAATGCTTTCCTCTTTGACACATTTTCATTGGGTTCACGAATATCTAAAGACTCAATGTCCCATAATTCTCTCAAGGAAGCGTTGTTAACATACAAAGAGAGGACCGTCTGCACAGAATCCATAATTGGATAGTCATCACTGGAATAGAGCCCAGTTTCTTTACCGATAAAAGTCCATCCCAATTTTGTATGAATTGCAGCTAAACCAAAATTTAACTGAACACATCCTCTCGATAATAATTTCCCAATTAAATCTGCTCCGATTAAAAGGTCAATCTCATTCTCATTACAAGTGACGTCAGATAACTCAATATTGTTAACTCTTTAATTTTCCAATATTTGAGGATCCTCTATTTTAGGAACAAAGCCAGAAAAATATTACGCTCAGAGAACACCTCACAGCAGTAGCTGAAAGAACCATTTAATACATTAATTTCTAATGCATAAATACCGTGCTCTATTGGCGGTGTTTCCTTCCCCCCGAAGAGACAATGAATCACTTTTTCATGTCCGAGAGATCGCAATGTCAAGAAGTTAACAACTCTATCGCTTACGTATGAGTGGGAAGAAGCACTATCCAAAAGTCCCCGAGCGCGCATTTTACTTCCCTGACCTACAATTTCTACACAAACAGTCTGCAAATAGACTTTATCATGGAAATTATTATTTGATAAATTGCTTGCTACCTCAGTATTTTCATTAGTTTTGACGGGACATATTAAAGTTGCATGCTGCCTATTACATTTTAAGCATTTTACCTTAACCTTACATTTCTTATTTACATGTACGTATCTAATGCATTTGAAACAAAATCTATTTTTATACAATATACGTTTCTTATCATTATAAGACATATTTTGAGCCAAAAGACATTCAGAGCTCCAATGACGTTTCTTACAAAATACACAGTTTTTCTTACCTGTGGATGCCCCGACATATGAATAATTGGTACTAACCAACATGGCTGTCGTTGCGGTATCCGTGGTGTCTAAAACAGCACTTTTATTTCTTTTAAACGTTCCGCCATTCTTCACAAATCCCTCACGAGCCAGCTTGATCGTTTTCTCGGATTCGACCTCATGACGCAGAAAGGACATTAGCTTCTCAACGGACCTCTGGCTTGTAGAGTCATCTGCAACTCCTGAAATCCTACTGCGTTCCCAGGCACGTAAAACACTTTCCGGCAGGCAAGATTCCACAAGCGGTTCCAGAAAATCCGCAAACTTCTCCTTAGTACGTCCCAAGCTTTCGAAAGCTCTAAGCTTTGTCTCTAGCATATCGTAAAGGGTTGCCAAATCAGGAGAATTCCTTCCAGCAACGGCATTCTTCATTACAAGAGAAAGAAGATTTCGCACATAAATCTGTACCAAAAGTTCCTCCCGGCCAAATCTTGCCTTCAGCTGTTGAATCGCCTTCGAATAATTCTCGGCTGTAATTGGAAAACTGAAAATCAATCTTGCAGATCTGGACTCATGTACCATGCATTGGTATAAATACTGGAACTTATCGATTTCAGTCAAATCATCAGACTCGTGTATCTTCGAGAAAATACTCCAGAATGTGAGGAATTCTTTTGGGTCACCCGAAAATTTCTTCAACTCAAATTTCGGCAACTTGAGTTTCGGTGCATTATCCGTTGAAGAGCATTTCATAAGGCCTCTGGAACTCTTCTGGGAAGCTTCAACTTTGGTTTTCAAATCAAGATAACTATCTCGATAACTTTCAGCGGCTTCAAAGTCTGTTTCAAACTCAGAATGAGTGCTCGTATCCTCCAAAGGCAATGAGGATATTTCTTTTTGAATTACCTTTAAGCGTGAAAATTTATCACCCAACTGTGAATGTAACGAGCTCAGTTTACCGAGATCCTTGCCATCAGGTTCGAGAACCTCCAAGTGCTGTCTCACATTCTTGCTGTAACTGTAAATGCAGTTCTCAAAGATTTTCTTTGTGCCTTCAGGGCATCCATTATTTCAGATGAATATTTAACAAAAACTCACCAGACCACAAGTGTCCTGTCGCGGACGCCATTATGTTTCATCTAATATGTCAACACATTTAAAAGACTAATCAGTTTCTCTGAATCTGCCCGATTCTCTCTTGGACCTGGTGTAAAAGTCTCTCAATAATACAGTCTATCTTGGCGAAAACGATACTTTATTAAAACGGCTAAAACATTAAACATTATATAAAACCAATAAAAACAAGAACGACAATTACTATTGCAGCATAGCTGCACACAACTGCAATAACGCCCTTTATCCGGGCCTTTAAAGGAAACTGGCAGAACACTGCGCATGCTCCAGACTCCCCATGCTACGGCGCACGTTTCTGCATACAACAATATTGTAATACTCAGTATTGAACTGAAATTTCATCCACAAATTCAATGTATTATGTGCTTACCTCATTTCAATGAGTTTCCATTACTACACCTATTTGAGCGCAAGTCTACTGGTCCCTCTTCTTACACCGGAGACTTTGGACGAAACCTGAAAGGATGCGAGATGCTGCCACTTGTTGCTTTTAATAATATTGAACGTGAATTGCCAGACATTGACCCTACCAAACTAAGTTGTGATCAGAAATACTTATTTGACTATTGCACAGCTATTAGTTCTGGCGTTGGTTCTTCAGATATAGCAACGAATCAACCGGACAAGTTGAATTTGGCCCTCTGTCTAACAACTGCAAATGGAATATTGAGGCTTTATATATCGACATCAAACCCATTAAATGAGTTGATAACTTTGGTTTTATTCATTCTAAGATTTCACGCACCCTCATGGTTAAGAATTAAGGTTTATCATTCCATAAAGGATGGTGCAAGACACTTGTTGCATTTCATCAGCTCATCTCGGTACTTGCCTAAGAAGTATTGTGATATAAGTGAACCAGTTATTACTCGCAACGCTTGCTTTGCGTTTCTAGACAACATGCTTTTGGCTATGTCAACTGATGAGAGATGCCATATTTGAACAACTGCAGCTTGGCGAATTTTAAGGCAAGAGAATTTGGCCCAGATGCTAATTGAGTTCGTAGATTCGTTATTCCTGCTGTTCATTTTCGAGCTACAGGCTACGTAGATCTCATTGACTGGCAAGATTGTAATGTAGCAAACGCCTACAGTTCTCAGACATATCAGTTCTCATGAACTTTGAAGATGATACATAGGATGTGCCAATGGACGGCTGGGACTTTATTATATTTCCTTCACACAAGAAAGCAGTTGAGCGAATTGTGAAACTCGTCACTGAAGCCTCCAGAAAAAGAGTTGGACCGCAAAACACGGATGGATTTATCAGAGATACATTTGAGTCCAGAACACAAACGTCATAATTTGAGTCCAAAAAATAGTGCTTTTGTAATTTTGTATGTTTCAAAGTTTGAATAAAGTTTCTATTCGCATTATAATGAGGTAAGTAAAACCTGTATTTATTTAAAAATTCGTCTTAAATTTCCAAAATTCAGCTCCGTTGAGGCGGTAGAAGATATTAACCTATCATTCTAAAATTTTATTAAGATATTGTTGTTAATAAATAGTAACTTTTAACACTACAGCAAACCGATCAACGAAATCCCTAATTTTTTTATTAATTTTTTAATTTTTGACCATGTTTAGTCCAGTTTTCTCAACTTTCTACCCATTGAGGCGACAGTAGATATCAATTCAGTTATAAGATTTTGCACACTTTTTAATGATGGGATTTGGCAACTTTTCCGCACTACCGCAAAAAGATCTAAGAAACTTCAACTTTTTCGGCCCGCCGTAACCTTTATATCTTATTATCAATTAAATTATTAATTTTTAAAAATCAGTAATATCTCCAAGCAGAAAAATATCTTACTGGGGCCGCAACCTAATTACTCATGTTAAAACAATAATAAAAAATTATCGCGTATCCTCGAAAAGAAAAGATAATAGTTTTCAATAAAACAGTTTGCAGTTTCTTTGACGATATAGTTTTAAACATCATAATTTCAATAATTTAAATTGAAAAAACGGATTTAGTATCGCATATCTTACATTCATACAGGACTGGACTCCGTTCAGTGATTTAGCATAGGCATCTGGCTGTAAATAAGAAATAAAAAAGATGTCACTACATGATTTGTGATTTAAATACAAAAATAAAATGTGTCTGACAAAATTCATTTTTACAACAATCTATAAGGAATTGTAAAAGAACTATCCCCAATTTCACATATTTTCAAAAATTTGAAACTAATAAAAAATATTTCGTAAACATTTTCTTCAATAAATAATTAATTGTGAATGCGTCGTTTGCGATGCAATATATTACTAAACAATCTATTTAACGCACGTGCAGAAGAACCTTAACGTTTATTTTCATATACTTTGTGTAATAATTTTTGGCGATAGTTAAATCTTTCCATCAATGAATTTTTTACATCGCTTATATTTTCTCTAGTTTCATGAAAATTATGAATCATTCAGGTTCTTACTTTTGACTGCCATTACATATAAGAAGATTGCCATCATGAAGTTTACTGCATCTATCTCATTTTTTTTCAGTTTTCGATCTCACTTAGAAATTGACATATTAACATAGTTGCATCTTTTCTTAATCAGTCTACAGCCACACGAGCGTTTTCCTGAAGCAGCTGCCTGTAGGTCAACCGCTAAAAATTATGTACTGAATGCTGAAGCGCAGGGCTGGCCACACACGTGATCTTCGCGCTGTTTTCTCCCTTTCACTGCGTGCATTCTCGCGACTGACGCAAAACGATGCGCTCTGGTCTATTTTTCATGCACGGGAAATAATCGCTGCTTATGGTGGTTTCCGTTGGAATTTTCATGTGTTCCAGGGTCAGATTATAAAATAAGCAACTGTCTAGACGACCCCGTAACTTTCGGGTGCCACAGGCACCGAAATTTTTCCGGCATTTTCATCGTTATTTAATTTTTGTAATTTTATTTGCTTTAGATGGGCTATTTACTCGTACGTAGTTAAATTAAAATTAAGTACCACTTAAATTTCAAAAAAATATTCTTAGCAGTTTTTTCATGTTTTAAATTTCTCTTGCAGGTATGTGCGGTCAATATTTTTCCTTACAGTTGACGATTTGACTCACGAGTCAACACCCTTGTGAAACTTTGTATATGAGTATTTGGAATGTACTAAAACAAATTTTGTTGCTTTTTTTATCGTTTTGTTAAAAAAAGTATTTTTAATTTTAAATTTTTTTTAAAGCGAAATAATGAAACTAACATTCTTGAAGCTAACCAGCAATTAAATATTATATAAAATTTTCATAACTATTCTTATATAAAAACTGATTATATAGATATTAAATTAAAATCAATAAAAAAAATCTAACTTTGTAAGTTATGGAGGAGGGAGGGCCCGTAAATTGATTTGCCTAAGGGCTAATACAGGATTTAATCTGGACGTGTTGCGTTCTATTCCACATTATTTAAAATCAATATATCAAAGAATACTACTTGGATAGTGAGCTTATGATTCTTGAGATCCAGTTTTATATTACGGATGTAAGTATTTCAGTTGATTTTATTTTCACGTCATTCAGCTCATTCATAGGTCCTTTTATATTGCGTTTTTGTTAAATATTTATAATTTTCGGTTTCTTTTTAAATAAAATAGTTTAAAATATTTGCACATACTAACCCTTTCAAAATTACAAGCCTATTTTAATAATTACAATCTTAAAAATTGATTGTTTTGTCCTTCTCAGATCGCGGTTCATAATTACAAAGTACGCCATAAAATAGTTCTATTGATGCTTCAAAACTAAACATTTGTATAACTAAAATAAGCTATTTGTGTCGTGTAGCTTCAAAAGTTACAATCTCCACTTTAAAAATACGTTTTTTTTCAAATATTATAAGTACAGTTCACCCTCTTAAATCTCACCATCATGAATTGATAACTAGAATACATTGTCGGAAAACTATTCGAATGTATGCAGTTTATTTTTCAAATCTCATTTTGACTAGATGTGACAGAAAATTCACTTTTCTTAAAATTTCCCATATTTGGAGAAGTCACTTTTGCAGCTACATGTCACATTTGTTACTAATTGTATCTTAATTGAAAAAATTTGCGTTATGGTAAAAGGAAATAATATGGTTAAAATTAAAGCAGGAATTCATTCGATTACCTTCTTACTTTAAAGAAATATTTAAGAACTTGCAATTTATATTTGAATAATTATTTAGTTGAAGAGGGAAAAAAGTTGTCAAGAAAAAATACCAAAATTCTAATGAAATTATAAACCATTTTGTTTCGTTTTCAAGTTTGAGATAAATGGAATGAATCATTTATTTATACATTTCTAATGTATCAAAAGTTTCACAAAAACAACTGTTTGAATTCGTCACTGTGTTGCTCTAGAAAACAGAAACAAATGAAAGCTCACGTCAGAAAAAAACGCATGTGTGGCCGGAAGTGGTTTGGATACGGCCGCTGAGAGAAATGGCAGCCGCGACAAAACGGCGAAGAACCCCTCGTGTGGACGCAGACTAAAGTGATGTCTTAGACCATCATTCATCTAAGCGTCCACCATTAAAATAGTCACGTGAGTCTGCTTCACGACAGAAAATGCTGCTCAACGTGCACAAGCATCTGAGGAAACAACACTCGCATCTTTTGTTTTGATTAATTTTTAAAACTTTACTTTATGTCATTTTCGGGGTTTTTTCATTTTGTTGAAGTCATTACGCCATGGGCAACGCCGTGCGCTTACTGCTAGTAATATATATATAGCCAAATAATATATGAATACTAACAAATGGAAACAGAACTATAGACACGACAAGACTCAAGATATAAAAAAATTAGTACATAGAAATAAATCTAATAAAACTTGAATATATATATATATATATATATATATATATGTACTAGCCACCTTCGGCGACTAGCTTGTTCGACAGAATGTAATTTCATTGATTCCATTATGTATAATTTGATATTCATTGTTCCCTTTAAAAAGTTATTCTAAACTTCGAATTGTGATAGAGATTTAACCCGTTTTCTTTCAGTAGTCTTGCAATGTTCTGTTTAATGTCTACATGAAGGTCCCTAATGCGGTCAAGACACTTTCCGTGTCATGCGTCATCAGAGTGCATGTTGTTCGCGCCAACATCACTTTCCGACTCCTCGTTCATAATATGCATTTTATTTTGACATTAAAATGGCGAGGCACATGTGATGATAAAAAGAATTAAAACAAACCAACCATTTTATTCATCTTATTGGATACTTTTCCTAATATATTTACTATCTTAGAGGAAATGTTTGCAGATTTCCAGAAAATCTGGTGAAATGAGAAAAGGAAAGAAAATTCATTAGTGTATTATATTGCCTTTGCTTTCAACAACGGAATAGAAACACGCAAATAAATATTTGGTTAAACAATAAAAATGTTGGGAATTTCATTGTAATAACGAAAATTTCGACATATTTCGTAGCTTTAGCTCCAACAGTATATCCTGTAGGACGCCAACACACACATACACAAACAGACACACATTCTAGTTTATTATTATCAAATATATCTCTATCTCTACTAATAATAGAGGAGAATGCGCGCTTGTGTGTGTGAGTTTTGGCGGAGAGCTAAACCTAGAGTTGCGAGATTTGGCACAAACATACTGTGAAGGGTGGGAACGTGCAACTCGGAGGCCTTTTTGAGAAATTTTAATTAATTAAAATCTATGCGAAATTTAGCCGTTTTTCCTTAATAACTTCAGAAAATATTACAGCACAAAAATTATTTTTACACCATTTGAAAGTGCATACAATTACCTTTTCAAAACCTCAATGTAATGTCTGTTCAATGTTTTATCGAGTTTTAATAAATTTTAAAAAATAATTTTTGGAATAATTTACAATACTTTTCATTGTTGCAACGCAGCTCAAACCGTTTTCATTGTTTAAAACAAATATTTAATTGCATATTTCTCTTTCATTTTTGTAATCTGAGATAGGATCCTAATACATTTTGCTTTCATATTTTATTTTATAAAGATTTTTCCCGAATCTGTAAACGATATTTCTCTGACATATTAGGTATATGAAGAAATATATCCAGTAAAGCTGAATGATAGTGGCTGCTGTATTTTCATTCTTTTTTAATCAAGTTTCTATTCAGCAAACATTTCGCTGGCTATTAAATTTTTGCGCCATTCTAATGTTGAAATCAAATGCATATTTTGCAAGAGGAATAAGAAAGTGAAGATAACACTTGCAACGTGCAGTTTAAAGTTACATGACGTGACAGTTATTTACCTCCATTGGGGACCTTTATGTAAACACTGAACAGAATAGAGGCAAGACACTGAAACAAAATGGGTGAAATATCTAACACAATCTAAGGTTTTAAATATCGTTGTTAAGAAAAACATGAATATAAAATGATGCAAGATTCAATTGAAGTCATATTCCCAGCGAACATGCTTGTCGGCAAAGGCTTGAAGTATATATAAATAAAAAAAACTGTAAACATAATACTGTTTATTGTAAACATACTGTATGAATGTACTGTATACATAGTTTTATACTGTGAACATAATTTTAAGAAGTTTATTCCCTAGAATAAATTAAGAAAACTAACCTTTTTGGCATCATCAATTTTACAGTATTCCTCTATTGCATCGTGGAGGTTTTTGCTTTCGTCTTTGTAATGATAATGAATGGACTGGAAGACTGATTCGATTTCCTGAAATAAACAATGACTTGATTGGATTAGGAGTAAGTCGATTCTCAAAACAACTTTTTAAACAGGTGGAATAACAAGAAAGTCCTTTCTTCTCTTTCTAGGTATAGCGAAACTTCTCTACAGTGACCACTTTTCGTTACATAGGAAATTGGCCAATCTGAAGATTAGCCGATCTAAAAGGGTTCCTGATGGAAAAACAAGAAAGTGCTTTTCCCTTTTTAAAAGCGCAGTGATACCTCTTTACAATAAAGGTTCTTAGAAAAATGGTAATTTCTTTTGAAAAAAAAGATACAATTTGCATTTTCTTGGATCTTTCAGTGTTTTCAAAGTTAACATTTATTATTTTTTTTACTTATAAAAAAACTCCCTAATTGTTTTGTTGGTAGTTGTTGAGAAATCAGCAATATTTTCATCAATTTTTAATAATATCTGTTGAGCTGAAAGTTTTATTTCCTGATGGTCGCAATCCCTATCACCAGTTTTTATGTCAGGGTTTGAACCAGCGCCTAAATACACAAATGAACTATTCAATGCTCAAGCCCTGTAGAGGCCGAAGTTTATTTTTTCCTTCACACTGGGAAAGGAATAATTGATTTGGATATGATTTCCGATTTTGTTTTTAAGTTTATGTATTTTTGTGGTCTTTCTTTTCCCCTTCTCTTCTTAATAAAGGCACAAAGTCACACAGAGGAACGGAATACACTTCACTGAACGGCGAATAACCTGGCCGTTCCGAGGGCGTTGAGTGACCGTTAATTTTATATTATTAATATGACTAGAAGTCAAAAATTCTGTGCGAAACAAAAATTACCGTTCAAAGAGGTGACTGCTAAGCAGAGCGGCCGCGTAGAGAAATTTTACTGTAATTGAGAAATAAGATCTATGATCCATTCGGACCGACTGAGGGGCTACTAATTAAGTTTTTGAAGTACAGCTTTGGGAGAAAAATTTTTGTCTTTTAAAAAAATTTGCCTGTCCACAAAATGCTTGTGTTTGTCGGACTATACTAATGAAAGTTTAGTTATCTAAATTATATCTAATACATATAATATAATTGACACCATATCTATGCACATTCTGCAAAAACTTCGTTAAATGACCTAATTCCCTTTTGAACATATGCCTGACATATATTATACTTGAATCCAAATTTGAAAATTCCTGAGACATTAAAAATAATAAGAGATATATTCATCCTGAATACATTGTTTTATGCTACTTTAGTTTTTAGAAAATTATTTATCATTATAGATTGTCCATTAGAATGTTAAGGAAGAAATTTAAAATAATGAAAATTGTCTTTATCCAATATATTAATCACACTTATTTTTATTTATATCACTTATTATATTTTTATGTATACATTTTTAGATGTTAATGAGAATTTCTTAATCAATCTGGATTTCTTCTTATAGATTTACTTTGCATTGAGATTATTAAAATTCTGTGTTTCAAAAAGTTTTGTCTCCTATTGATGTACCAGTTACCTAACTGATAAGGTCATTCATAAGCATAAAACTATTTTTTTATTATTATTAATTGTGCATTGGGATGAGTGTTTTTAGTTTAATTTTTCCACTATTAGAATATTAGGGGGAATAGATTATTTGGTACAATTAGCTTTTTCCATTTCTCTCGCATATCCATACTTCCCTATAAGAATGTACTCTAGATGTTGAACTCGGTGCTGTAGGATAAATATCTTTATATATTTTAAGAAATTTGATTCTTTTTTATTATTGATTTTAGATTATGCTATTTAATCATCGACACTGACATCTATAAAATGCCTGGATATACTTGTTTCAAATGCCAAAAAGTTGTTGCAGATAGATTCTCTGAAGAATTAGATGGTATGAACGAATAAATAAAATTGATTTTTTCATTGAAGAATAGTAATGAATTTGCTTCAGAAAGTTATATAATGTATAACTTCATTACTAAATATCATGGTTTTTTCATAGAAATATAAATGTGTTTGTGTGAACTAATTAAAAATTATCATATGTTTAGGAAAATCCATGTATTAGTGACATCCATCTGTTTAATATAGCTGCAAATGCTTTGCAACTTATACTAAAAAATTCTACGCAAATTTTTATGAATATTTTTATTTCTCTCATTCATTTCTCATTTTTATGCTTTAGTTTAAAATTTTGCAT
This sequence comes from Araneus ventricosus, assembly GCA_013235015.1. Lineage (NCBI taxonomy): Eukaryota > Metazoa > Arthropoda > Arachnida > Araneae > Araneidae > Araneus > Araneus ventricosus. Next base: position 38,703 of record BGPR01002009.1, read on the forward strand.
GCCATTACTTGGTTACTAACTAAAGAATCTTACTGTAACTTTTATACAACAGTTATTTTTAATTACATCTGAAAGGTTACTGATTGAGGTCATAGTTCATAGTTAATTGCTATGCCTTTGCTTTTGTATAACGTTTACTGAGGTCCTATGATATACTTCAAAACAAAAAGTTGAATATTGTATAAAAATTTGCAATTATGTGTGCGAAACAAATGGATGTGTGTCTCATCTTATAAATGATAACAATCATAATAGAATGGTCTGGGGGTATGTGACAAGACTCAATTCCATAATTTGTTTAAAAAAGTCGTTGAAAACCCTTTTTTACTGTTGTGTATGTAATAATAACTAAACCACTAGTTTGTTAAAGACATTTACAGCAAATGTTTAACTTTAAATATGTATATGGAGACTGGAGGATAGATCAGAGGGTAAATAAGAGCAGTGGACTGTTAATTAAATAAATTTATTGTAAACAAAAACATGAACGATCAAGGTACAATTTGAATAAATTCTTAAGTAGTAACATTAAAGGAGAGACGATTCTCATTCCCGAAGGGGAATATGGCACAGGGGTCCGTTCGCTTAGGCGATCCGAACGAGAATGAACTCCAGTCAACTTCGCACCCCCAAGGACACGAAAGGGGACAGCTAAAGTTCATTCAACTCTGCACCCTCAGTGGCGCGAAACTCCGCGGCGAATGGAAGGACGCGTAGGCGTCAACATCCCGGCCGACGTTGAAATATACATATTTCAAGAAAAGCATTCTACAATAAACAGTAATTCTTATAGCATAAAAATTATCATTTACACATTAAACAATATTAAATTAATAAGTTCAATCATTAGCAATATTCAAATGAAACACAATTCTTATCCAACTAATAAAAGAGAAGAAAGAATTTTTTTAAAAAAGAACATTTCAATATTATAGTATTAAATAGTGAATATTATACACACAATAGTTTACATAAATGCACATTTCGAGATAACAGAATAATGAATATATAGTGGCATTTTTTAAAACTACCTTTCAATTGGAAGTACACACAATCTGGAAACAGATCTCTTGAATATTCCTGTCTTCTTTTTGATATCAACTACCCGTATAATATTATCTTTCCCAGGATAGAGTTTAACTACGCGACCTAATGGCCAATTAGAGACGGGAACATTGTCTTCTTTAATTAAGACCATATCACCAATTTTAACGTTGTCCTTTTTGAACATATATTTGTGACGTTGCTGCAAGTTATTTACATAATTTTTACTCCAATGTTTCCAAATCGCCTGAACTTTCTTAGTTAATAATTGCCACCTATTAAGACGATTATCGTTTAATTCTATCATCAAAGGTTCGGGAATAGCCGTAATGGGCCGACCAATTAAGAAATGACCAGGAGTCAAGATTTCTAAATCTTCCACTTCAGAGGAAAGTGGTGTAAGGGGTCGAGAATTGAGTAATCCTTCAATTTGAATTAAGATTGTTAGAAATTCCTCATAAGTGAGACAAGTATTACTTACAACTCGTTTAAAGTAGAATTTAAATGATTTAACACCAACTTCCCAAAGACCACCGTGATGAGGTGCTCTGGGGGGAATGTGGCTCCAGGTTATTTCTTCTTCAGATAGAAAGTTTTGAAATAAAGCGTCTTGTTGCTCCATTAATTTAAATAGACAATTGATTTCATTTTTAGTTCCTACAAAATTCGTAGTATTATCCGAAAGTATTTTTCTACACTTACCTCTCCTAGCCATAAATCGTTTTAAAGCTGCAATGAGAGCTTCAGAAGAGAGATCAGATACTAATTCGAGATGAATGGCTTTCGTAGAGAGACATATAATAATGCAAACATATATTTTAGTAGGAGGATCCCTCTTGCGTAACTTAGTTTTGATATAGAATGGCCCAGCAAAATCTATGCCAACAGAGTTAAATACAAAATTAGGATTAACTCTGTCCTGAGGTAAGTCTCCCATCTGTTGACTGCTTATTTTAGGATTAGCTTTAAAGCAAGTTACACAACTGTGCACAATCTTTCTGCATAGATTTCGCCCATTTAATGGCCAAAATTTCTGCCTAATATTATACAACAATGTTTGAGGCCCTGAATGAAATTGAATTTTATGGTAATACTGAATTATCATATTGGTAACCTTATGCTTGGCAGGCAATAGTATGGGATGTTTACTGTTGTAGGGAAGAATTGAGTTCCTTAACCTACCACCTACCCTCAGGATTCCTTTTGAATCTAGAAAGGGAGATAGACTCTATAACTTAGAATTGGGAGTCACATTACCACACTGTTCAAGGCTGTGAATTTCATTGCCAAAGGTTCTTGCCTGCACTTCTCTCAAAATACAAATTTCAGCGCTTTGCCGTTCTGTTTTACTTGGAGCTCCACATTCCTTTGAGTTCTTTTTACAATTATTTATAAATCTGAAAATCAAACTTATGATATGTATTAATTTTTGAAAATTTTTGGAAATACAAATTACATCATCAAATAAAGCAGAAGTTTTCACAGTTAAACACACTAAGTCCTTAGATTTGAATTCTGATAAATAATTTTATCAGACTGGTTTAGTTCAGTCTCAGAGTTCAAGGAATTAAAAGAATCAGGTCCCTGAAACCAAAATTGGTTATTTGCAAGAAACTGGGCATCTATTCCTCTAGAAAGGAGGTCTGTCGGATTATTTTTAGAAGTGATGTGAGACCAATGATACTCCTTAGTAAGCTCTTGTATCTGAGCTACTCTATTACTCACAAAGGTTTTTAAAAGATGAGGAGGAGTATCAATCCACGATAAGGCTATAGTGGAATCAGACCGGAGAAGGACTTGATCTATTTTTAATTTCAGTGCATTAAGCACTTTTCTTGTGAGCTGGGCTAGCAGTAGACAAGCTGCTAACTCCAATCTCGGTATGGTGACACTTTTAATGGGTGCCACTCTAGATTTAATGCAAAGAAGAAAGGTGTTATTATCAAATGAATCACGCAGTATATCACTGCACCATATCCCTTTTCCGAGGCATCGGAAAACCCATGTAGGATAATTTCCTTGGGATTTGGTAGAAGCACAAATCTTGGTATTTTTATGTTTTTCACATAGCTCAGACTTGCAATGAATGAAGACCACTCCTGAGCAATGTCTGAGGGTAGTTTCTGACGCCAGTCGATCTGAAGCAGCCACAGACGTTGAAGAAATATCTTTTCCTTGCTAATTACTGGACCAAGAAGTCCGAGAGGATCAAAGAGTTTAGCTATCTGAGACAGAACGTCTCTTTTGGTAAACTCAGTAGTGGAATTAGTAGAGATATCAAATAAGAAGGCATCTTCACAATTGTTCCACATCATTCCTAGAGTTTTCACTGTTGACTGTTTTTCGCAGTAGTTGAAGGGGTAGAGGTCCGATTCACTGCTCGCACTAGAACACCACTTATGTAGAGTCATGCCACCTCGAAGGAGTAGTTCTCCGAGTTCTTTCTTCAGTGCCATAAATTGGTTTATATCAGAAGCACCGGATAAGCAGTCATCCATGTAGAAATCCTCTAGTAGCACTTTTGATGCTATGGGAAAGTTTTCCCTCTCATCTTTAGCAAGTTGTTGAAGAGTCCTTGTTGCTAGGAAGGGAGCACTAGTAGTTCCGTACGTCACAGTCTTTAAGGTAAAATTTTGACATTCTCTTCAGGTCCTTCTTTCCATAATATTTTTAGATATTTTCTTTGCGAAGGGTTGATCTCAATTTGTCGGAACATTTTACTAATGTCCGCAGTAAATGCATACTGGTGTTTCCTAAATCTTCTAAGAATGGAAAATAAGTCGTCCTGTAGGACACCACCAGCGCACAATAGGTCATTTAAAGAATAACCAGTTGTGGTCTTAGCACTAGCATCAAAGACTACTCTAAGTTTAGTAGTGACACTAGATGAACGTAAGACACCTTGGTGAGGCAAGAAATAACCGCCATTACTGTGGTTACAGTTAGTTATTTCTTCCATGTGATTTAGATTCTTATATTCTTGTAAGAATTCCGAGTATAAGAATTTCATAGTTGGATCCCGATTTAGTCTTTTCCATGAGTTATTGAGTCTTTTAGAGGCCATTTGATAGGAATCACCCAGACTAATTTTTTCAATCTCAGGCTTAAAGGGCATTTGTACTACATATCTTCCCTCAGAATTTCGATAATGAGTTTTTTCATAGTGCTCATTACAATAATTTAGTTCCTCACTAATTGGGGAACTGTCACACGTCACATTTTCTATTTCCCAAAATGACCTTAATGTTTTATCTAAGGTGTCCATACCTCTGGACAGAAAACAATGACTAGTTGCTTTATTAATTTACGAATTAGGTTCTGTGCTACCAGAAACTATATATCCAAAACAAGTATCCTGAAGAATTAAACGACTATCATTTAGTCGAATTTTACATGCTTTGATAAATTCGAAAAACAGTTCACAACCCAATAAGAGATCAACTTTTTGTGGTATATAGAAGGTTTCATCAGCAAGTTGAATATTTTCTGGAATTTTCAAATTGGAAACATCTAACCTTGTTGCAGGTGAAAAATCTGTTATCTTTGGTAATACCATTAATTCGATATCCCATTGATAATTTCCGTTTAAGTTGGACAAACTGGTTGTCACCTTTCTGCTAGCATTTTGAGTTGAACCACAAATTCCACTAACAGGCAAGAATAATTTTTCTTTTTTTAATCCCAAAAAATTTGCACTATCCGAACTTATAATATTGATTTCGTTAGCTGAATCTAGAATTGCTCTCACTGGTACAAATTTGTTTCCTTTATTGCGAATGAAGACTCGAGCAGTGCACAAAAGAATCGACTTACGGTTTAAAAAAGTCGAGCAACAAAAACTTGTAGCCGTCTGTTCTATTTGCGTAGTTGAAGAGGGGGGGAGAAGCACAGAGGGGAGTATCTTCCTCCTCGCGGCAGGAGTTGTTTTTGTTGTTTATTTTTGAGTCGTCATGCAGTAAAGAATTGTGACTATCACCACACATGAAGCAGTTATATTTCGATTTACAGTTTGTATTCGGATGAAAAGATAAACATTTTTTGCACAGTTTATTTCTTTGAATACAATCTATACGATCCGAAAGTTTGAAGGATTTAAATTTAGAACATCGATATAGAGGATGGGATTCATCACAATTTTGAAGAACACATTTTTTACTTTTGTTATGAGAATTCACAATTATTGATTTTGGACGGGAAAAATTTTGTTTTGGCTTCACAAACTGCTTATTTGAGTTAGAGTTTACCGTAGTAGTACAATTTTTGCTTATACCCTCTAGAATGCGGGCACGATCTTCTATGAAATTTAAGAAACAATCAAGCGATAATATTTCACTGGATTTATTTTCCATTTGGAATAACTTCTGTGATTCGGAATCAATTTTTCCTTCCAAAATATGTATTAATAATGCGTCAGATAAATTGTTTCGTGATAACTTCAAGTTTTCTAACGCTCTTAGATTTCTTTTTATAATGTCTACAAGATTTCTTAGTTGCCTTGGAGAGTCATTTGCTTTTCCGACTGATAACACATTTTTAATAAGTGTGTCTATAACAGCACGCTTGTTCTGGTAGCGCGCATCTAATGCTGATAGTAAGGATTGAAAAGTATCTTGTGTACTTTCAATGAGCTTTGCATCACCTTTTAAGGACGCTTTCAAGTAACAACATTTTTGATTGTCATTTAAACTTTCATTATTGCCTATGATAGACATAAATTGAGTTTTAAATGATTCGTATTCCTCATATTTACCCGTAAATTCAGGCAAGGGTAAATCTGGAATTTTTAGTTTTGGTTTGTGAACAGTCATCGGCACATTGTCAGCATTAGGTGCTTTGCAATACTTAGTTAGTAAAATTTAAAATTTACCTACAGATCTTCGATTTCTTCTTCTATGTTGTAGATAACCTCCAGTGGTTCTTCCAAGTTAGTACTTTCTGGTAAATCCAAATAGTCTGCCAGAAGCTTCTTCGTTTGTGCTTTCAGTTCTAACACATTTTGCAATTTTTGATTCAGAATAATTTCTGACTCTTCTGGCTTGGTTGGCGGTTCTTAGGACTCCGCAGCTTTATTTAGCCTTGTTACTCTATCCCTGATCGTTCCGCGAAGGCGGTTTAGTTTTTGCAACATATTTTTACCCATATCTCCGGGTCGCTCGGACCAAAAAATGGAGGATAGATCAGAGGGTAAATAAGAGCAGTGGACTGTTAATTAAATAAATTTATTGTAAACAAAAACATGAACGATCAAGGTACAATTTGAATAAATTCTTAAGTAGTAACATTAAAGGAGAGACGATTCTCATTCCCGAAGGGGAATATGGCACAGGGGTCCGTTCGCTTAGGCGATCCGAACGAGAATGAACTCCAGTCAACTTCGCACCCCCAAGGACACGAAAGGGGACAGCTAAAGTTCATTCAACTCTGCACCTTCAATGGCGCGAAACTCCGTGGCGAATGGAAGGACGCGTAGGCGTCAAAGAGACAAAACTAAATTTTAAAAAAAAATCTGTTTGAGCAATGTCCTTAACTATGTTGCAGAAAATTTTCTTTAATTAAATAATTTATTTTGCAGGTTTCAGGTGACCAAAGGCTTCATTATGCAATCAAGGAAAACTATAGAGACAATTTTTAATTAAATTATTTATTTAAAAGTTTGTTTGAGAAAAATATTTGAAATATTTCATTTCATAAATTTCATTTCATAAGTAGCAAGAATTACACTTTTATTTATGATGTATGTTTACTAGTCAGGAATGGTTGTATATGAAAACTTATCGGTTTAGAAATAGAGAAATGTTATATTTAATTGTAAGTGAGAATTTTATGTGTGATATTTTTATATGGATTTTACCAAAATATAATTGTAGGTATTTTATACAGAAGCATCAGTTTTATTTGTAAATAACTGAAGATTTTGCTTTTGAAAAGAGTCTAAAATACACATTTGCCATGTATGCAAATGAAAAAGGAATAATGAGTTTTATTATTGGAAAATTTGTCTTTGCATGTTTATAGCAGAAAGAAATTTACGCAGGTAATGGCTACCTTTTATAATTTATTTGATTACCAAGCGAGATTTTTTTTGGAGGGGGGTAACTTTAATGTATTTATTTGCGATATTGTTCATTGTAAATAACTGAATTTGTTTTCGGAGGAGTGCAACTGAAATCTATATAATAGGTAGGAATAGTGCTATATAGAAAATTACACCTTATTGGTTCAAAAATAGTGGAATGTTAATTAATTTTAGTTAGAATTCTACAAAAATGTTAAATTGTATGCAAATATTAGGAATCATTTTTTATGTGTGCAATGTATTTAAATAAATTTGACCAAAATAACTAGCTATTGGTCAAGAAGTAATGAGCTATGTTTGATTGTTAGTGAGAGTTTAGTATGCAATATTTTTGTTTGGATTTTATCAAAATACAACCACACTCAAACACAGCAATTGGTAAAAAATTGTATGTTTTTCATTTTTTAAAGGTTCTTTTCTAAATGTAAAGGTTTTTTAAAGGTAAATTTTCTAATGATTTGTGCAATTGGGTATAAATGTAGTAGTTAAAAATTCAGACACTTTGTTAATTTTAAGTATAAAATTTACAGATAAATATGTGTAATATTTTTATGAATGTCAAAAATTTTGCTTGAGGTGTGTAATCAAGAGAGTTTTAATTAATATCTTTTTTTACTTATTTATTATTTTCCTGTATTTAAACTGCCTTTACACCAATGAAATTTATACACTCTAGTTGGTTGCATTTTGCTTCCATGTAAATATAGTATAATAATTTTGAATTTAATTGTAACACACTTATATTTTTTTTCTTCAAATTTATTTTAAGCTTTTAATCCATGTGCAGTTCTGATTATCTCAGTTGGGTATTTATTATAAGAAGTGTTTATTCTGTAATTTATTCTTCAGTTCTATTCTTTTTCATTAAGCATTTTTCAGATTTTTTATCTTGGCTATTGTTGTAGGAAGTGTAATACTTGGTTTTACTACAGTGAATTTGTGTAAAAATGTATTTTTATGTCATGATAAAAGTATAAAAATACTGTGCAGAATTTTGTCAAAATTCTGAATACTTTGTGATGTATTAAGGACATTTTCTATTTCAGTTACGTTTTTTTTATTTTTCTCATCAAGATATTATTACAGGGGTTGCCGACAGAACTGCGTATCTGAGAATTTTATAGATCTGGAAAAGTCAGGGAAATTCGTAAAAAAATCTAAAAATCATGAAAAATTAATAGTTATTTGTTACTTGAGTTATTATCTATAAATTAGTATCTTGTGCATTATTTCTAATAAGAAATGGAATAAAAACAACTTTTATTCATTTATAAAAGCATAAGTTTTTGATTAGAGTAATTAATTTCTTATGATTTGTTAAAGAATAAAGATTTGAAGTAATATTTTGGCAGTTTCTCTTGTTTAAATCTTAGCAAAAATATATATTATTAGGTACGTATAATTATACTATTTTTATATTTATGCTCGAACATGTTATTCTGGTACTCATGCAAAGAGCACTAATTAGTTATTGAAGTTATGAGCAAAGATCATAATAACCTTTACTGTTAATATAATTTAACTTGTGTTGCAAAGATTAGTTTTAATGTTTCTTGGAATTCTTATGCAGTTTTAGGAACAAAATATTTATTTTTTAATTTCCGGTATTGTTTTTACGTATAAGAAATGTAATATAATGTTTTAATAGATTTTTTAGAATGCTAATTCCATTTTTTAAAGATTAAATTTCATAGAAATATATTATTTTTTCATTTTAAATAACTGGTAAAAGTGTTTTTAATAATGTATATTGTACACATAGAGTGATTCTAAGTAGGTAGAAAGCCAGGAAACTAATATAATTAGTAGCCTTAAACCAGGGAAATTTTTTTCACAGTTTCTGAAGCCACCCTGTATTATATTTTTTAAGATGACTCAGTCAGTCAAGACTCTACTAGTCAGTGGAATCTCGAAAGCCTTTAATTAATATTTGCTAAAAATTATAATTCGTAAAAGAATATATAAAATTCATGCAAATAACTGGTGTGTTGTGTGCTTTAGATTATCTTAAAGGTTAAATGGGTTCTTGATATTTCAAGCTTAAAATCTTAAAAACATACAAAATTTTAAAACACACTACGATGTATGGCTAAGAATTCTTTTACAATTTTTGAACCCTTTCATAAGGCAGTAAGATTGCTGTCTAAATGAATGTTTACAAATATACACAGAATAAAAATAAAACATTAAATTATTGAATTTTTTATATATATTGAACATACAGTTATAAGCCTTTTGTTTGGCACATATATTTTTAAGTTTAACAACTGTACTAGTAAACAGTAATTTTATTTAAAAATTATTTAATAAAAACCATGCTATATAGTTTAAAATTGTTTCCATTATAGAAATCTTTCGTACGGTGCAGAATAATGCTTGTAATAAAAGAAGCATCGTTTCTTACAAGTTTTTAAAATATCAAAAGTGACGAAACTAAGGTAAAAGATAATTTATGTTTGGTGAAAAGCTTTACAAGGATAAAATAATAAGCAGCATTTTACAACGTTCAGAGAATGTTACTAATTAATCAATAATAAAAGAATTTCCAAAAAAGCGTTTTTTTAAACGCTCTGAATAAGTTTACAAATTGATCAAAAAGGAGCGAAATCAATAAAAAAAACATTTTCAAAAAAGAGCGTTTTTTATTGAACGCTCCTTTTAACATTAAAAATTAATCAACAAAGAGTAAAATCATTGCTTAAAAAATTGCTCAAAAAGGAGAATTTCTTTTAAGGCGCTCCTTTTAATATTGAAAACTAATGAAAAAAGAGCGAAATCGTTCGATACAAAAAGGAGCGAAATTTGCTCAGCGGAAGGATTTTAAAACGCTCCGGAAGGACAATACACTTTCAAGAGCGGAAATTTGAGAAAATTCGCTCCATCGGAACGAATTTCGCTCGTTTGGTTTACGCGTGTATGATCATTTGTAGTAAATAATTTTTAACTGCAAATTTGCGAAGCCTAGTCTAATTATTTTTCATAATTTTGAGCCAGATATAGGTAAACATGGAGTTTACGGTGCTGGCCAACTTCTCGCCAATATTTCATGGCGCTATTTCATTTGCCGTCGCCAATTAATGTTTTGGATGTGCAGTACGCTTTTTATTGCTCTCTTGCGCGGGCGACACCTGAAAAGGAGAGATTGATCACGCAATGCATGCGGCATTTTAAGTTTAAACCGGGAAAATGTTTGAACTTAAAAAAATATCAGCGGTTTCGCTTTCAGCATAGCACAAGGCAAGTAGCTACGCTTTATCATTGAATGTTAGGAATCTAGGTTTAAAAAAAATAATTCCCAAACGCGAACGCAATGCCTACGGCATTTCAAGCTTGCGCCGGACAAATTTTGTTAACCTAAAAAAACATCAGCGGCTTCGCTGTCAGCAAAGCGGAATACTCGTAGCTTCGCCTAGTCATTGATATACGAAACACACGGAATAACATACACAGTACTGAACCGATATTCAAACCGAAGAATTCCAAACGAAGTTTTATTCAAATTCGAATGAATCGACCAATCGTATCGAGGAGTTGAACAAAACAATCCAATCGAAACGAGGCGCAATATAGCGTGATGCTCAGAATACCGATGAAAAGATCAATTTCCGCGCATGCGCGCATATGTTACTAGTTAAAAACATCATTGCGCAACCAAAAGAAATGTTCTCTCATCTCTGTTCTTGGCTGCAAAGGGTTGACGATCCTAAAAGGAACGAAGTAGGTGGTTACCGTAAACTCCAGATTACCCAGATATATAGTTCAGATTATATAATACTTCCAGTTGAGAACCGTTAAAATTCAGAAAAATATCCGTATCTTAAAGAGAGGAATTTCAGTTTCGCTCTAAAAGAAGCTAAATGATCAAGGATTTTCCACAACTTCAATTTTGAATTGAATCTCCGAATATAATTATATTAAATCGTATGAAGTTTCGAAATTTACTGAATATTCATAAATACTTTTAATTAAGTACATAATTCAAATTGCAGTAATTTATGCATTACTAGCAGTACGCGCACGGAGTTGCCCGGGGAATCAGGACTTCAACAAAATGGAGAAAAACCCGCCCACAATGACATGAAAAAGTTTTGAAAACATAATCAAAAAAAATGCACATTATTGATTTTCAAGCTTATTTTTTTCGCGATAATGACAATTTAGTTGTAGAAAAATTAATCCAAAACTATATTTAAAAAATCGCAACGTGAAAATCTTTATTATACTGAAAGTACAGTATGCGAGATGAATACATACGTTAAGATACTGCCTAAAATAACAATCAAAGTCATTCAATTGAAGGTTATGACGTCACCTGCTCTCTGCACCGTCAGTCAATCAAATTTCCAGCAACGTTCCGGAAAAGTGTCGCGGGAGGAAACTCACTAGAGAAAAATAACTTTCAACCGACCAGAAAAAAAATTAATTTAAAAAAACGGGAATAGATATTTTAACCATTCTTGTTTTAAATTCGACAGAACCATTGCAATTATAAACTGAAAAAAATTGAAAATAATATTGTTATTAGAACTTTGGATGCAGCAAATTTAAAAACAAAAATATAATTTAGATGCCAAAGCTGACTATTTTTCAAACATCTCTCGAAATTAAGTTAATTACGTTTAAAGCTCAAAACAAATTTCATACGAAAGAAAATTGTTCGTTCCATCCAATGGTGAATTGATTGTTTTTCAACAACCATTAGAAAAGATACTACAGTCGTAAACGTGCCAAAAATGACCCAAAACAGCACAAAACATTAAATAAAAAAATTTCTAGATTAAATTTTAAAATTCTGGATTCAAGGTGCAATGAGTCACCATTAAGAATACCTGTGTGCCAAATTTCAAGACCGTAAGCGCGATAGATTCGTCTGGCTATCGCACGCACGCACAAACACACAAACATTGCCTTTTATAAGTATAGATAAATATGAATAAATATTACGTTAATCGCAATATTTATATAAACAATAGACCAAGAAACATCACCCCGCCCTGCCAAAGCATCCGGGTAACAACTGAATGACCGACCGCCGTAACAGATAGTCAGGCACTGTGGTTCCTGCATAATAGCCTCCATTACGAACGGCTCATGCAACAACCCCCCGTTTTACCGGGATACGACCTCTCATCAGAAGTCGGTCCAAAGAGCCACACCACCATTATTGTGCCATCGGGTTGAGGAGAACCTGCTTACTTTATATAAACAATAGAATTATAACATTGTTTGGCAATTGAACCTCAACACATTTGCCTGAAAATCATTATAAGTGTTAGACAGCATGAAAGATACAATGACAATAAGGACCAGGAACAAAGAAATGAAGCACTTAAAATGACTATTCAAAGTGCTTGTATCCGAAGTAATATACCTTTCGTATGTTATTCCTGTAACTGTTTTGTTGTGCTATCGAAAATTTATGTACCACCTGTTTTGTATATTTATCTGGTGTATAATTTTCCCTTCTTTATTTCATTCCCAAAGAGCGCCTGTAACAGTCTTCCTTTGTGTTTTCTTCCTTTGTATTCTTATGCAAGAACGAGGAACCTATCTTCAGAGCATTGTGATATGTTATGTGAATAAACATCCTTATTATTAACTTCAAACAGCACAAAAGACCATATTACATCTAAAGCTAAGCAGAAACTTCAAAACTGTGTAAATATCGAAGAAATTTTAAACTGACATGTATTCGATAAATATTTCTCATATTTATAATGTTTACAACTGTTTAAATTTTTATTCATTGTTAATTTGAATTCAAAATTCTTACAAAATCTAAGATTGTAATTTTTTTCCTAAAAGGAGATGTCTTGTCTCCGATTTCGGGGGTACAAAGTGGTGATAAAGATAAATTATCAACAGTATGGATGCTAAGTGAGCGAGGCGTTTCTGTCTGTCTGTGGATGATGCAGGAGTAATCTCTCTCCACATATAAAAAGCAATGTCTCTGTATATCTTTGTGGCCGTTAAAAAATCTATTTCTCAAGCAATAACTCATCAACCGCCGACTCAAATTTAAAAAATTTTGTGTGTTCCTGTGCCCACGTGTATGGTCTTCAACTTCACTACCAATTTTGGGATTTAATTTCAAAATTTCCGGTCATTACAAGAACACAATTGGATATTTTCTGGATGTTTTTGCCCCATCTTAAGATGTCTGGCTAACTCCAGCGGAGTTGGCCAGGGTAAGTGCCTCCATTTTGTTCCCATTTTCTCGTGTATACTGTGCAGAGTATTTTGATATTTTTTGCATGTCTGTACCTATCTTAGTTTTTTAAATATGAATTTTTGAAAATTGTTCTTGTTAGCTAGCCAAGCATACAATTTCCTTTCTACCTTTCTGTTTGCAACCCTATAACTTTTCTTCTCTTATTTATTTTTGCAAAATTCTTAAACTTTTTAAATCTATTATCTTTCCTCTCTCTTCTCCATATTTTTTTATGACTATACCCCTAAAACTTAAAAAGTTATTAAAACTTTTGCATCTTAACATTATCAAAAATTCGCTCTTTTTTCATTAAAATTTATATACATTATCTCTGCTAATTTTTGTTAATTAATTATTCAATTAAAATCAAAAATTGTTTTTTCCCCACCATCAATTAGGCGTTTATCTTCAATTCCCCCTCTTTTTCAAATGTCTAATAATTTTTAATCTATTTTTTATGAATTATTTAAAATTCAATCTAATGAAGCCCCTTTCCACTTTCCGTTGTAAACATTGAGCTTGGGAGAGGGAATTGTTTATGCTGGCATTAGCTGTTTTCAAATGTTAATAATTAATGTTTTTAATTACTCATTTGCTCAAGTACTAATTAACTTGTGAGGTGGAATCTTTCATTTTCTTATTATTTAAATTTTTCTGTTTCTTCCGGTTTTTGTCTTTTCCCGTTACCTAATTTCCTTCTTATTGTTTCATAGTGTTTGCTCTTTCAATATTTTCAACTATATTAAATACTCTATCATAATCCTCCATTAAATTCAGTCAGCCATATTGTGCACGCCAAGTTGTTGTCTGGGCCAGACGTGGAGGCGCCATTATACATCTAAACACAGCACTTGCTCTCTCCTAGAATTGGCTAATAAATCTCAAACTTAAAATAGTCTATTGCCACAAGGATCTAGAAATAAGCTGTTGCCACCATGTCAATCTATTGATTTAAAATTAAATACAGTTTTAGTTTCTTAAAACCAACCTCATCTCATCATCATCAACATTTCTATTAAAATTAAATAAATAATCTGGCATCTTCTAAATTCCCTCCCCCTCTGGTCTGTTGGACCATAGCGAGTGCACATGTGGTTTTCTATTCTAATTAAGTCTAATAACACTCTCCAATACCATATTTAGCTTCATTAACTCTTTTTGCTTATAACGCTAAATTGGTGTTCCTTCCCATTTCCGAAAGTGTCTTGTCCCCTATTTATATTTTTAATTATAATTACTCTTCTAATTTACTCAAGCTAATTATTTTTCATTCACAGGTTCCTTTTTAGGTTTGCCAACTTTCTGCCTTTTCTTTTTCTATTTTTGTCTTTTTCTTCCCCCTCTTTTCTACCTCTTCCCATTTCACTTCTTTTCACTCTCAATCACAATATTATTTCCCTTTTGGGCCCAAATTTAGTCAAGGGTATAATAGTACCATTGTTCATACCTGTAATTTTTTTCATAATTTTTCAACCATAATTAACCAAGTTATAAGCCTTTTAATAATTTTT
>BGPR01002009.1:53944-69259 GCA_013235015.1 Araneus ventricosus
AGCCAATTACCTCGTTGCAGAAATAACAAAGGTAACACCAGTACGAGAGAAACAACGCTCTCAACTAATCACTAAAAGTCCTTTCAGAATGAATCAACCACCTTTTTCATCCGACCATCAAGCTACAACTGGAATTCATATTTTACCTCCACCCAACACATCCAACTACATAGACAATACTCCACCTGAACCTACACCAAATCCAACAATCCTACTTTATCCAACTACTAACTTAACATCCAATCTTTCAGAGATGTTAAACGAAGCTCTTTCACCAAGGGACTTCAATCCAACCAACATAAAGCCATTGAGAGGCAATGGTCTAGCAATTTCATTCCAGACATCATCACAAATAAAACAATTCCAATCGAAATTGGAAGAGAACAATAACCTGAAATCATCAATATCAACAAAGCTTCCAACAAAGAGATCTCCCAGCTTCATTCTCTACAATGTTCCAAATCCAACAAAAGAGGCGGCAATCCAGGAAGCATTAAAGATACAACTCAATCTGACAAATCCGTTGAATCTAAGATTCAAATTCAAGGGCAACTCCACTGAAACAACGAACTGGGTGTTTGAAGCAACAACACCAACGCTCAATATAATTCAACGGGTTCAGAAGATCCGGATTGGATGGTCAATGCTAAAAATTTCGGAATTCTTCCATTTTAAAAAATGTAACTTTTGTCAGGCCTTTGGCCATACAACCAAAGACTGCCATCGTCAAATTCCCTCTTGCAGTAAATGCGCAGATCATCACTTAACTTCAGACTGCCAGTCTCAGTCATTTTGTTGTATAAACTGCCTGGAGTCAAACATCTTTACAGGTTCAGAGTATCCGACATTCCACTCAGCAAAAGACCGTTCCTGCCCATTTTTCCAGGATGCTATAAATAAATATCGAGCAACAAGAGACTATACTTAATATATGGACTCAAAGAGGCACACAAAAGTGAAATTACATTCATATTTATTCATTGTTTTATTCATCATAACTTCAGCCAAATCAAAATGTTTCTTTTTATGTATAAACAATATTTGTTAAATTTAATTCAAGGGGCTATCCTTCAACTAAGGAAAGTCCAACGTTACTGTCCAACCAGATAACATAGGCAACTTCTTTAAATTTAAGAACCAACAAGTTGTCTAAGTTTATTTTAACACTTTGAATCAAATTATTTCACATGGGGTACCAGTTTGTTAAAAATTTATTACCGTAGTTAATTTCCCAAGTTTTGTTTTTCAATTTCGATTAATCAAACTGGGTTAACCATGTTAATTTTCTGTATATTCTATTTTTTCCTTCAAATGCTTTACTATACCATTTTAAAAGTAAAACATCAGTCATCAAAAGCAAATAATTTCTATTCGTCATTTAATCAAACAAATACTTCTTGTTTTCCCAATTCTTAGAACGGGTTTCAAATTTGTTGGAAACCTGCATCTAGCAACAGCTTGTAAATCGTCTGTGAATATTTGTCTAATAATTGTATTATAATTTTTTCTATATTGTAATCATTCTTGTTATATTCAATAAAGTTGCTCGGGGGGCGGTTTTCCGGTGCGGGGCCTCATTTGCCACGTGGGGGTGGGGGTTGATCTCTTATCCTACGGGCGGCTCACCAAACTGCGAAAAGAGATCGCGAGATCTCAAAAGCGGGGCCGCCCTGTAGAGTCAATGTCAATGTGGATGATGCAGTGTAATAAACTTGTCACAAAGAGATTTTATAAACATACATTTTTATGTTACAGCAAATTTCAGATGTGATAATAAAAGATATTGAGTGTAAAATTTTTGACATCGCTAGAAAATAACATTTAGCACATTTATTCATAAAGGTTCTAAAATAAATTTCTTAGTTTGAAAACTGGGACTTTTGAAAAGAATTTTGAATTGTAAAGAAAAGTTTTTACCTGTCGTCTCAATATTTTGATGCATTCATTAATTGTTTGATGGGCTTCCAAATCCATGTGAATTTGTCATATTACCCATAATTAATTCGCTAAATGCTTTTATTTCTTTTTTATTTAATCCAAACATATACCGTTTAATCTTTTTTAAGTTAAAATCTTTGGCAAAATTCTTACAAAGCTCCATTAAATCTTTATTGATAACATTAAGATTGCTATTATCTCTCATATGTCTAGCTATACTAGATTTACAATACCTTTTTTCAATATTTGATACCTCTACTTTATAAAAGCAATGGGAATCATTAATTTTAATTACTGGAAAAATGTTTTTGCCATAATACAATACATTGAGTCCATATGGATGAATAGTATTGTAGTAATCTATATATGAACATATAAAGAGAGAGAGATAGATATCTTACTACTTTCTTTGTATTTCTAGCACAAGCGCCTTTCAGGCTTTCATAAGCACAGACTTCCTGTAAAATAAAAAGCATAATCAGTGAACGTGTACAGCATTAGATTATTTTATGCTCTGCTGTGAAACTTTTAGTTTTTCCTGCTCGATAAAAATGTTATAAAAATGAAATAACACTAATTAAATTCATATTAAAATATAATCAGTACTTTTTAATTAGTAAAGTAATTTATTTCGTATTTGAAACAGCCAACTGCACAGACGATTTCTGTGACATCAGACTGTTTGAAGATATTGACGACATTTTTTCCTTTTCAAGTGACTTGATCGAGATTCATTGTCGAAAATTCTTCAATACATTTAAAAATTATTTTCGACTTTATCAGATCATTAACATGAAAAAAACATTTTTTAAACGAAAATTTCAAAATATATTAATTTAATTCCAAATTCAATCTTTATTTTTTAAAAAAAAGAGCAAAAAAAAGTTTAAGAATCTGAAATCTTTATTTTTAAACAATATAATGCTTGAGAGTTTGAAAATAGCTAAAAAAATTGTTACCGAGATAAAAAATAGCTATTAAATGTTTTTATTTTTAGACTTTATAAATGGCACCATCCGGTATCAAATATGTCACTTCCGGTTTATTATTTATATTATAACTTTCCTTATAACAATCATAGGAACAAAAAAAACATTTTTGGACACCTAAATGTACCGCGTATAAAATGAACAAATAAAACAAATTTCGAAAATTTTTAAGCAAAACCAGGATTTTAGGGTAGTCTCATAACTTAACAGTTTATTGTGTCAAAAAATTCTTGTTTTACATCTTTAATTCAATGGATATGCAAATTAATTCTTCTTCGGAAATGAGTAGCTTTCTTTATAAGGAAAGAAATTAAACTTCTTTTGAAACGTTGTTCATACTTATAGAGTTATTTAGAGATATTATAATTATAATAATATTTTTTTTAAAATACTGAGAGTTTTTTTATTTATAATATAATTGTTAGAGAAATTTTAATTTTAAATTAGTGAATTATTAATGTTGTCGAGTTTCTCGTTTTTTCGACGTTAAGAAATTCGTATAAAACAGTTCACCACAAGAGTGACTATTGTTATGATAAATTAATGTTGTTCTGTTAATAGCTATTTAAAGCGCTCTGAAACTTAAATTTGAATTTTGCTGATTTTTCAAACTATATGCATCTAATATCAGATTACTTTGCTAGTTCCTACATATAATTTGTTGTTTCAGTTGAATTATATGCATTTTCAACTAAAAATTATGACAAATCTGTTTCTTGACGCGCATAAACCTATGTAGAAAACATAAGCATAATGCGTAAGATTAAAAAAAAATTTAGAGTTATAATGGAAAGAATGGCTCACAATCAGTTCTGAAGAATCGTGGGCGTAAAATATCCGGATTTCGCATTTTACAATGAAGATCTTTCACAACTACTATATATCGAATGAGTGAATGCGTGCAAAGAAAACGAAAGAATTAGTAGAAGAATTTATTTTGACTTCTGTTCTTAAATAAATTTAATTCGCTAAACAAGTGTAATTGCTTAGATGCAAGTTCTTTATAAAAAAATTGTACTACTTCAATGTAACGTAAAACAAGAAAAGCATTTCATTAATTTTGGCAGAAAAAAACAGAAATGG
Organism: Araneus ventricosus; assembly: GCA_013235015.1. Classification (NCBI taxonomy): domain Eukaryota; kingdom Metazoa; phylum Arthropoda; class Arachnida; order Araneae; family Araneidae; genus Araneus; species Araneus ventricosus. The sequence goes on from BGPR01002009.1 coordinate 57,955, forward strand.
TTTATAAACAGAAAACTGTTAGTGATAAAAAAGAGCATCGTTTTAGAGTGTAGAATTAAACAGATCTGAGAAAAATATCAAAGTTCATTAGGACTCTGCTCTGTTTTTATAATAATCTGAAAATATGTGATCTATTAAATAAAAGAACAGAAAATAATTTGTTTTCTAGTTTATAGTTTTCATATTTCTTTTATAAGATATAAAAGGGAATTAGCAAATAATTCTTTTCCTGAATAAGTAAAAATCAGCACAGCTCTCAAAAATTGCTCCAACTTGTGTGATAAAATGCATTTATTTTATCGCAAGTGCGTCGAAATATATAAGATGTTCACTCTAATCGCAGTCTTTTAGCATAATTATTTACCGCTACACATAGGCATGCACTTCCAAGTAGGAAAATGCTTTGAACGAAATTAGAATTTATATTCTATATTTTTTTAGAAAATATTTCTATACATTAAATGTACGGCTAAAACTTTAACATTTAAAATTATTTTTTTTTGAGACTAAAACAGATCAAGTTATGAAGCTTTGAATACCACTATTTCAGAAGATTTTAGATAATTTCATTGGCTGCCTCGAGGAAGATACGCGAATCCAACTGCAGCTCTTGTTCCATTCGTTATTTGATTGGCTTAAGATAGTGAAATTCAAAGCTTCATAGTTCGTCGTTCAGTTTCAGTCGCAGAACGGGGGAGCTGCAATGTTGTTTAATATGTTTGTGAGCCAAAAATATTTAACTAAATATGAATAACAAGACCGGGGAACTCAAGGATATTTAGACATTTCAATTTTTTCAGCAGTACATTTGATGACTCAAACAGCTTAAGATATTATTATTTACGTCATTTAAAACATTCTTCGCACTGGAAATTTAATCCTATCTCTAGCGGGTGAGAAACTAGCTATTCTACCACTATTTGAAAAGACACCTTCATTCGGGCTGGCCAAAAATGTCAAAGTTTCATAGATCTTTTTGCAGTAGTGCGGAAACGTTGCCAACTCCCATCATTAAAAAGTGTTTAAAATCTTATAACTCTGAATTGATATCTTCTGTCTCCTCAATGAGCAGAAAGTTGAGAAAATTGGACTAAAATGGTTAAAATTTAAAAATTAACAAAAAAAGCACAGATTTCGTTGATCGGTTTGCGGTAGTGCTTAAAAGCTACTATATATGAACAAGAATATCTTAATAAAATTTTAGAATTATAAGTTAATATCCCGTCTCAACGGCACTGAATTTTGGAAATTTAAGGCGAATTTGTAAATAAATACACGTTTTACTTACCTCATTATAATGCGAATAGAAATTTTATTCAACCTTTGAAACATACAAAATTACAAAAGCACTATTTTTTGGACCCAAATTGTGACATTTATTTTTTGGAGTCTAGTATAGCTCTGATAAATCCATCTCTGTTCCGCTGTCCAACTCTTTTTCTGGAGGCTTTAGTGACGAGTTTCACAATTCGCTCAACTGCTTGCCATTGTGAAGGAAATATAATAAAGTCCGAAGCCGTCCATTGGCACATTGAGGAAGAAGCGCGAATCAACTTCTTCGAGGAGCCATTTGATTGGCTAGAAATAGTGAAATTCAAAGCTTCATAGTTCGTTCAGTTTCAGTCTCAGAAATAGAGAGGGGCATTTTTGTTTAATATTTTTGTTAGCAAAAAATATTTTACAAAATGAGAATAACAGGACCGCGGAACTCAAGAATATTTTGAATTTCAATTTTTTCAGCAGCACATTTGATGACTCAAAGAGCTTAAAATATTATTCTTTATGTCATTTAAAACATTCTTCGCACTGGAAATATAATTCTATCTCTATCGGGTTAGAAACTAGCTATTCTACCGCTATTAGAAAAGACACCTTTAAAACCTTATTATCAATTAAATCATTAATTTTTAAAATTCAGTTATATCTCTAAGCAGAAAAATATCTTGATGGCACCGCAACCTAATTATTCAAGTCAAAATAATATTAAAAATTTATCTTGTATTTTCGAAAAGAAAAGATAATAGTTTTCAATAAATCCGTTTGCAGTTTCTTTGACGATATAGTTTTAAACATCATAATTTCAATAATTTAAATTGAAAAGACGGTTTTAGTATCGCATATCTTGCAACCATATAGGTCTGGACTCCATTCAGTGATTTACCATAGGCATCTGGCTGTAAATAAGAAATAAATAAGGTTGTCACTACAAGATTTGTGATTTAAAAACAAAAAAAAAATGTGGCTGTCAAAATTAATTTTTCCAACCATCTATAAGGATATGTAAAAAAACTACCCCCAAATTCAGATATTTTTAAAAATTTGAAGCTGATAACTAATATTTCGTAAACTCTTTTCTTCAATAAATATCTAATTGTGAATGCGCCGTTTGCGATGCAATAAGTTACTAAACAATCTAATTAACTCTCCTGCAAAAGAACCTTATCGTTTATTTTCATATACGTTGTGTACAAATTTTTGGCGATAGTTAAACCTTTTCATCAACGAATTTTTTACATCGGTTTAGATTTTCTCTACTCTCACGGATGTTATGAATCACCCAGGTTCTTACTTTTGACTACCATTACATATAAGAAGATTGCCATCATGAAGTTTACTGCATCCGTCTCACTTTTTCTTCAGCTTTCGATCTCACTTATAAATAGATATATTAACATAGTTGCATCTTTTCTTCCTTAGTCTATGGCCACACGAGCGTTTTCCTGAAGCAGCTGCTTGAAGGTCAACCGCTTAAGAAATACAAAATGAATGCTGAAGCGCAGGGCTGGCCACACGCGTGACCTTCACTCCGTTTTCTCCCTTTCACTGGGTGCATTCTCGCGGCAGCCGCAAAACAAAGCGCTCGGATCTATTTTTCAGTCGTGGGAAAGAATTGTTTTGCTGCTGATGGTGGTTTCCGTTGGTATTTCAAGTGTTCCAGGGTCAGATTATCAAATAAGCAAAAGTCTAGATGGCTGCGAACTTTCGGAACCTCAGGCATCTAAATTTTTCCGGCATTTTGAGGGTTATTTAATTTTTGTAATTTTACTTGGTACATGGGCTATGTTCTCGAACATAGTTAAATTAAAATTAAGTACCACTTAAATTTCAGTACACTATTCTTTGCAATTTTTTCATGTTTCAAATTTTTCTTGAAGGTATATGCGGTCAATCTTTTTTCTTACTATTAACGGATTGACTCACGACTCAAAATCCTTGTCGAACTTTGTATATGAGAATTTGGAATGTACTAAAACAAATTTTTTTGTTTTTTACCGTTTTGTTAAAAAAATATTTTTAAATTTTAATTTCTTTTACGCGAAGTAATGAAATGAACTTTCTTGAAGCTAATCAGCAATTAAATATTATATAAAATTTTCATAACTATTCTTATATAAAAACTGATTCTATAGATATTAAATTAAAACCAATAAAAATACTCTAACTTTGTTAGCAATGACGAAGGAGGGCTCGTAAATTGATTTGCCTAAGGGCTAATACTGGACTTAATCTGGCCCTGTTGTGTTCTGTTCTACATAATTTGAAATAAATATGTCAAGGAATACTACTTCGATAGTGAGCATGTGATTCTTGAATTTCCAGTTTTATATTACATATCGAAGTATTTCAGTTGTTTTTATTTTCAAGTCATTCAGCTCATTGTTTGGTTCTTTTATATTGCTTTTTTGTTCACATTTTTCTGTTTTTTAAAAAATAAAATTGTTTAAAATAATTCTGCGTATTAACCCTTTCCGAATTGCAACGTAATTTTAGTAACTACAATCTTAAAAATTGATTGTTTTCTCATTTTCAGATCGCGGTTCAAAATTATAAAATACGGCAGAAAATAGTTCTATTGATGCTTTGAAACTAGACGTTAGTATAACTAAAAGAAGATATTTGTGTCGTGTAGCTGCAAATGTTACAATCTCCACTTTTCAAAAATACATTTTTTCAAATATTATTTGTCCAGTTCAGCCTCTTAAATCTCACCATCATGAATTGATAACTAGAATACATTGTCGAAAAACTCTTCCAATGCAAGCAGTTTATTTTACAAATCTCATTTTCACTGGTTGTGACAGAATATCCACTTTTCTCAAAATTTTCCTTAATTGGAGATGGCACTTTTGTAGCTAAACGGCACATTTGTTATTAATTGTGTCTTTATTAAAAAAATTTGCGTTGTGGTAAATGGAATTAATATGGTTCAAATTAAAGCGGGAATTCTTTTGATTGACTTCTTACTTTAATTAAATATTTAAGAACATGTGATTTATGTTTGAATAATTTTTTACTTGAAGAGGGTAAAAAAGGTGTTAGGAAAAAAATACGAGATAAATGGAATGAATCTTTTATTTATACATTTCTAATGTACCAAAAGTTTCAGAAAAACAACTGTTTTAATTCTGCATTCTGTTGCTCTAGAAAACAGAAATAAATGAAAGCTCACGTCAGAAAAAACGCACGTGTGGCCGGAAGTGGTTTGGATACGGCCGCTGAGGGAAATGGCAGCCGCGACAAGAAGGCGAAGAACCTCTTGTGGGCGTAGACTAAAGTGATGTCTTAGACCATCATTCATCTAAGCGTCCACCTTTAAAATGGTCACGAGGAAGAAAATACTCAGATCTTTTGTTTTGATTAGTTTTTAAACCTTTATTTTATGTCATTCTGGGTTATTTTATTTAGTTGAAGTCATTTTGCCACGGGCAACGCCTTGCGCTTACTGCTAGTATATATACATGTAAAGCCAATTAATATATGAATACTAATAAATGAAAACAGAGCTATAGTCACGACAAGACTCAAGATATAAAAAAATTAGCACATAGAAATAAATCTAAAAAAACTTGAATATGTATACATAAATATATATATGTACAAGCCGCCTTCGGCGTCTAGCTTGTTCTTCGGGAATATAATTTGAATTGAATCCCTTAAGTATAATTTGATATTCATGGTTCCCTTAAAAAAGTAATACTAAACTTCGAATTGTGATATAGATTTAAAACGTTTTCTTTCAGTACCCTTGCAATGTCCTGCTTAATGTCTACATGAAGGTCCCTAATGCAGTCAAGAAACTTTCCGTGTTATGTGTCATCAGAGTGCATTCTGTCTGCGCCAAATTCACTTTCCCATTCCTCGTTCAAAATATGCATTTTATTTTGACATTAAAATGGCGAGGCACATGTGATGATAAAAAGAATTAAAACAAACCAACCATATTTCTTCATCTTATTGGATACTTTTCCTAATATATTTACTATCTTAGAGGAAATAAATTACAGATTCCCAGAAAATCTGGTGAAATGAAAAGGGAAAGAAAATTCATTAGTGTATTATATTGCCTTTGCTTTCAACAACGGAATAGAAACACGCAAATAAATATTTGATTCAACAACAAAAATGTTGGGAATTTCATTGTAATAATGAAAATTTCGACATATTTCGTAGCTTTAGGTTCAACAGTATATCCTGTAGGACGGTAACACACACATACACAAACAGACACACATTCTAGTTTCTTATTATCAAATATGTCTCTACCTCTAATAATAATAAAAGAGAATGTGTGTGTGTGTGTGTGTGTGTCTGTGTGTCAATTCTCTAGAGGGCTGACCGCTAGACCTAGAGTTGCGAGATTTGGCACAAACATACTGTAAAGGGTGAGAATGTGCAACTCGATGACCTTTTTTAAAAATTTAATTAATCAAAAATGATGCGGAATTTCAGCGTTTTTTCTTAATAACTTCCGAAAATATTACAGCACAAAAATCATTTTTACACCATCTGAAAGTGCATACAATTACCTTTCCAATGCGTTAATGCAATGCCTGTACAATTTTTCTCGAATTTTAATAAATTAAAAAAAATATTTTTGGGCATAATTTAAAACAATACTTTTCATTGTTGCAGCGCAATTCAAATCGTTTACATTGATTAAAACAAAATTGACTAATTCTCTTTCATTTTTGTAATCTGAGATAGGATCCTAATATATTTTGCTTTCATATTTTATTTCCTCAAGATTTTTTCCGAATCTGTAAGCGATATTTCTCTGACATATTAGGTATATGAAGAAATATATCAAGTTAGCTGAATGGTAGTGTGCGCTGTATTTTCATTGTTTTTTAATCAAGTCTCTATTCAGCAAACATTTCGCTGGCTATTTAATGTTTTGAGCCGTTTTAATGTTGACATCAAATGCATATTTCGCAAGAGGAATAAGAGATTGAAGATAACATCTACAACGTGCAGTTTAATGTTATGACGTGGTGAGTTATTTAACTCCATTAGGGACATTTATGTAAACAATGAACAGAATAGAGGCAAGCTACTTAAACAAAATGTGTTAAATATCTACCACAATCTAAAGTTTCAAATGTCGTTGTTAAGAAAATCATGAATATAAAATGATGCAAGATTCAATTGAAATTATATTCCCAGCGAACAATCTGTTCGGTGAAGGCTTGAAGTATATATATATATAACTATAAACATAATACCGTTTATTGTAAACATACTGTTTGCACACACTGTAGACATAATTTTAAAAAGTTTATTCTTTAGCATGAATTACGAAAACTAACCTTTTTGGCATCATCAATTTTACAGTATTCCTCTATCGCATCGTGGAGGTTTCTGCTTTCGTATTTGTAATAACAATGAATGGACTTGTAGACTGATTCGATTTCCTGAAATAAATAATGACTTCATTTAACTTCATTGTATTAGGGGTAAGTCGAATCTCAAAAGAACATTTAACAAGGGGTTCCCGGAGGAATCACAAGAAAGAGCTGAAACCTCTCCTCAGCGGCCACAATTCTTTAGAAAGGAAATTGGCTGATCAAAAGAGGTTCCTGATGGTATAATAAGAATTCTTTTCCTTCTTTAAAAGCACAGTGAAACTTCTCCACAACGGTCAGAATAATTGGCCGCTCTAAAGGAGTTTCAGGTTTGGAAGGAGAAAATATGTATATATAAAAATAGGTATTAATCGTTATTTCTGGTAAAGCGACTTTTCAGAATCATGCAAAATGAAAGGTTCTTAGAAAATTTCTAATTTCTTATGAAAAAAAAATGATACAATTTTCATTTGCTTGGATCTTTCAGCGTTATCAAAGGTAATATTTTTCTGATTTTTTTAATTATGAAAAAACTCCCTAATCGCTTTGTTGATAGTTGTTGACAAATCAGCAATAATTTCATATATTTTTCCTAATGTCTACTAAGCTGAAAGTTTTATTTGCTGATGGTAGCAACCCGTATCACCATTTTCTATGTCAGGGTTCGAATCAGTGCCTAAATACCCAAATGAATTATTGAATTCCCAAGCCCTGTAGAGGCCGAAGTTTATTTTTTCCTTTCCACTGGAAGAGAAATGATTAGTTTGTGTCTGATCTCTGATTTTGTTTTTAAGCTTATGCATTTTTTGTTCTTTATTTTCCCCATTTTTTCTTAATATAGGTACAAAGTCACAGAGAGGAACGGAATACACATCACTGAATGGACGACTAACTATGCCGTTCAGAGTGCTTTGAGTGACCGTTAATATTATATTATTAATATGTCTAGGATTCAAAAATTCTGTACCAAACAAAAATTACCGTTCAAATAGGTGACTGCTAAGCAGAGCATCCGCGTAGAGAAGTTTTACTGCAATTGGGAAATAAGATCTATGGTCCGTTCCGACCGCCTCAGTGGCTACCTGTAGTTACTTTTTCATTATTATTCGTCATTTTGCCACTTTGCTATTGTTACTTAATTCCCAAAATTTTCTCAATAGTAATGGATTGATAGAATGGTAAGGAAGAATAAAAGCCTACTTACTACTGAGTGATTCGATGCCATTTTTAACTGTTGAGAAATTAGTGTAAAGCCAGATTAGTTTAGAATAGTAAGGTGAAATTCTATTGTGTTAATTCATTTCGCGACAGCAAATATACTGTTGTAAAGGGAAAATTTGAAATATAAGTTTCAATTAGTAACAGAACATCACTCCTCCTCCCCTACGCATGGAATCAGAATGGCTGATTCTTTAAGCAATTAAAAAAAAATGAAAAAAACTTGAAGAAATAAAAATAAAATACACTATATGTTCGAGAGCATCCGGACGCATTTGAATTTACACATTTGTTTGGATTTCTCCAGATGGCTGGTGGAACTGCCCCTGAGCTTCGACTGCGTAATTAATAGATTGAACTCACATTTTATAGTGAAGTTGCGGGCACGTGGACATTTAGGAAAACGACCTGAAATTGATGAGAAAGGAAATTACTTCGAATGTACTGTGTTTCACAAAAAACCAATTATCATTTGAAACATTTATCAGTACTTTTTATTGTTGTGCACAACACATACATATATTTTCATAAAAATAGCATGTATTTTTGGGAGATTTGAAGGTTTTTCCAAAAAAAAATTTCAAGTTTTTCAGCAGGCGATTTACGTACAACATGCAAAGTTTTCAACAAAGGAATATAAAACTTACAGAATACGCCACAATAAGGCAGCGAAACACTATACTAAAATTCAAAATAAATTTTTTGAATACTCGAGAAAATATGGTTATTTGAAGTTAATAATTTTTAACTGCGAATTTGCGAAGCCTAGTCTAATTATTTTTCAGAATTTTGAGTCAGACATAGTCACATTAAGTCAGACATAGGTAAACATGGAATCTACGGTGCCGGAGTGCTTCTCGCCAATGTTTCTGGGCGCTATTTCAATTGCCGTCGCAAAATACTATTTTGGATGTGCAGTACGCTTTTTATCGTTCTCTTGCGCATGCGTCACCTGAAAAGAAGATATTGATTACGCAATACCTGCAGAATTTTAAGTTTTTACTGGGAAAATTTTTTAACTTAAAAAAAAAACATCAGCGGCTTCGCATTCAGCATTGCACAAAATTAATAGCTACCCTTATTCATTCGATGTTAGAAATCTGGTGTTTAAAAAAAATTCCGAAAATGAGAATTTATGCACGCAATGCCTGCGGCATTTGAAGCTTGTGCCGGGAAAATTTTTGAATTTAAAAAATCATCAGCGGCTTAGCTTTCAGCATAGCGGTATATTCTTAGCTTCGATTAGTTATTATAAACGAAACACAGAGAAGAACATACACAGTACTGAACCGATATTCAAACCGAAGAATTCCAAGCGAAATTTTATTCAAATTCGAATGAATCGACCAATCGCACCGAAGAGGTGAACAAAACAGTCCAATCGAAACGAGGCGCAATATAGCGTGATGCTCAGAATACCGATGAAAAAATCAATTTCCGTGCATGCGCGCATATATTACTAGTTAAAAACATCATTGCGCAACCAAAACAAATGTTCTCTCATCTCCGTTCTTGGCTGCAAAGGGTTGACGATCCTAAAAGGACAGAAGTATGTGGTTACCGTAAACTCAAGATTAACCCAGATATATAGGACGGATTATATAAAACTTCCAGTTGAGAGCCGTCAAGATTCAGGAAGGTAACAGTATTGTAGGGAGAGGAATTTCAGTTTCTCTCTAAAAGAAGCTAAATGATCACTGATTTTCCACATCTTTAATTTCGAATTGAGTCTCTGTATAGTTATATTAAATCGTATGCAATATGGAAATTTTCTGAATATTCATGAATACTTATGATTAAATACATAATTTAAATTACAGTAATTTATGCATTATGAATAACAATAAATATTACGTTAATCATACTATTTTTATAAATATTAGAATTATAACATCATTTTGCGATAGAACAACACATTTGCCTGAAGAAACATTACATTTGTTAGACAGCATGAAAGATACAATGACAATCAGGACCAGGAACAAAGCAATGAAGCACTTAAAATGAATATTCAAAGTTCTTGCGATCCGAAGTGAAATATCCTTCGTATGCTATTCATGCAACTGTTTTGTTATGCTGTCAAAAATTTATGTGCCACTTGTTAACATATTTATCTGGTGTATAATTTCCCCTTCTTTATTTCATTCCCAAAGAGCGCCTGTAACAATCTTCCTTTGTGTTTAAGATCTCATGTTCTATTCTAAAGTTTTTCCTAAGTCCCTCGAACCAAAATCCCTTCTGCAACGAATATGGGCCCTTCCCAACTTGTCTCCACCGGTTCCAATTTAAATCGAATGTTTCTGTGGCTGTGTATAAGAAGGTAGCAGTATTTCCTACACCACTGAGTGTCCCCTAAAAATTCATATCACCTTACAAAACCTACATAAGATGTTATGCAACAACTATGACAGCAAAGAATAATGTTGAATACTCTTTCTCGCGCTAGGATTATAATTCTTATGCAAGAATGAGGAACCTATCTTCAGATCATTGTGATATGTTATGTGAATAAACATCCTTATTATTAACTTCAAACAGCACAAAAGCAATAATACATCTAAAGCTAAGCAGAAACTTCAACATTGTGAAAATATCTAAGAAATTTTAAACTAAGAAGTATTTGGTAAATATTTCTTATATTTATAATGTTTATAACTGTTTAAATTTTTATTCATTGTTACTTTGAATTCAAAATTCTTACAAAATCTAAGATTGTAATTTTTTTCCGAAAAGGAGCTGTCTTAGCTCCGATTTCGGGGGTACAAAGTGATGATAATGATAAATTATCAACCGAATGGATGCTAAGTAAGTGAGACGTTTCTCTCTGTGGATGTTGCAGTGTAATAAACTTCTCCCGAAAAGATTTTTATACATACACTCTCCTGTTACAACATATTTCAGATGTGATAATAAAAAAATTGAGTATAAAATTTTTTGACATTGCTGGAAAATTACATTTAGTACCTTTATTCATAAATTTCTATAAATTTCTCAGTTTGAAGACTGCGACTTTTGAAAAGAATTTTGAATGGTAAAGAAAAGTTCTTACTTCTGGTCTCAATATTTTGATGCATTCATTAATTGTTTGATGGGCTTCCAAATCCATGTGAATTTGTCGTATAATCCATAATTAATTCTCTACATGCTTTTATTTCTTTTTTTATTTAATCTACACATATATTCTTTTATATTTTTTTATGTTAAAATCTTTGGCAAAGCTCTTACAAAGCTCCATTAAATCTTTATTGATAACATTAAGATCTCTATTATCTCTTTTAGATTTACTATGCTTTTTTCTATATTTGATACCTCTACTTTATAAAAGGAATGGGAATCATTACTTTTAATTACTTGAAAAATGTTTTTACCATAATAAAATACATTGAGTCCATATGGATAAATAATATTGTAGTAATCTATATATATATATATATATATATATATATATATATATATATATATAT
>BGPR01002009.1:69659-87318 GCA_013235015.1 Araneus ventricosus
TATATATATATATATATATATATATATATATATATATATATATATATCTTACTACTTTCTCTCTAATGCTAGCACAAGCGCCTTTCTTGCTTTCATCAGCACAGACTTCCTGTAAAATAAAAAAGCATAATCAGTGACCGTGTAGATTATTTTAAGCATCAGATTTTTTTATGCTCTGATGTTAGACTTTTAGTTTCTCAGCTCGATAAAAATGTTATACAAATGCAACGACACTTTTTAAATACATATAAAATAAAATCAGTACTTTTTAATTAGTAAAGTAAGTTAATTCGCATTTGAAACACCCAACTACACACAAGATTCCTGTGACTTCAGTGTGTTTTAAGCTAACGTTGATTTTTTGAGCGTTGATTGAACGAGATTTTTTTTTCTTTTCAAGTCATTTGATCCTGATGCATTGTCGATAATTCTCCAATACTTTTAAAAATTATTTTCGATTTTATAAAATCATTAATTATGTACATTATTAATGCTGTCGAATTTCTCTTTTTTCCGGCATTATGAAATTCGCAGGAAACAGTTCACCACAAGTGTGACTATTGTTACGACCAATTAATGTTGTTCTGTTAATAGTTATTTAAAGAGCTCTGAAACTTAAATTTGAATTTAGCTGATTTTTTAAAGTATCTACATCTAATGTCAGATTACTTTGCTAGCTCCTACATTTACTTTGTTGTTTCAATTTGAAGTATACGCATTTTCAACTGAAAATTATGACAAATCTGTTTCTTACGCGCATAAACCTATGTCCAAAACTTAAGCATAATTCGTAAGATGAGAAAAATTTAGAGTTAAAAGGAAAGAGTGACTCACAATCAGTTCTGAAGAATCGTGGACGTAAAATATTCGGATTTCGCATTTTACAATGAAGATAGAGTCTCAAGGGCATTTAGGGTATTTACCAGAATGTGATAAAAAAGAAAATGCTTTGGTTCACCCCATTTAACAGAGAACTGATAATGATTTGGGACATTTATCAATGATTTTGTCTGCTGTGCGTTAGCCATTGATGCTGCCCAATTAACTTACGAGCATTTTCGGAAATTTACAATGTGTTTTCAGAAAGATATAAAGGTTTTATTAAAAGATCCCGAATTTCACCGCATGTTCTTTTTTCACAAGATGCAGACATTTGAACCAAATTATACCAAACTTACAGAATGTGTGCCAATAAATCATCAAAATGTAATATTAAAATGAAAAACAATAATTTGAATATTCAAGGAAAAATGTGTATCTGTAGTTATATTGCAGCTTGCATCTTCCTGAATCTTTCTCAACTACAGTATATCGAATGAGTGAATGAGTGCAAAGAAATTGAAAAAATTAATAGAAGAATTTATTTTCGTTTTATGTTCTTAATTAAATTTAATTCGTAATCCAAATGTATTTGCTTAGATGTAATTTGTTTATAAAAAAATTGTGGTACTTCAATGTAACGTTAAACAAGAAAGGCATTTCATTAATTTCTGGCAGAAATAATCAGAAGTAGTTTGAAAACGTAAAACTATTAGTAATACAAATGCGCAACGTTTTAGAGTTTAGAATTAAGCAGATTTGGGAAAAATATCAAAATTCATTAGGACTCTTCTCTGTTTTTATAATAATGGGAAAATATGTGTTCTAGTAAATAAAAGAACAAAAAATATTTTTTTCTAGTTTTTGATTTTCATATTTCTTTCGTAAGATATTACAGAAAATTGGCAAATATTTCTTTTTCCTGAATACGTAAAAATCAGCACAGATCTCAAAAATTACTCCAACTTGTGTGATAAAATGAATTTATTTTATCGCAAGTGCATCGAAATATATAGGATGTTCACTCTAATCGCAGTCTTTTAGCGAAATTATTTACCGCTACAGATACGCATGCACTTCTAAGTAGAAAAATGCGCTGGTCGAAATTAAAATTTATATTCTATATTTTTTAAGAACATATTAACATACATTTTTTAATTTTTTTATAATTTTGATACTTCATGAAAGGATACAAACAACTCAACAAACTATCAACGTACTTTACAAGCTCTGCGAACTTGAATTTTGCTTACATCGTGTTTTGTGCGATTGTTTTGAATTTTGCAATTGTGATTTCGTTTTGATTTTTATATCAAACTGAGCTGATATTTTCTTCTGTTATTTCTCAAATAACATAATTTTAAAGTAGGCCCAGGCATAAACAATTCTGTAAGAAAAAATGCCAGCGTAATCAATTTACTTAGATGAATCAGAAAGAGAAATGTGGTGATAAGGAACTGTTGAATGCAAGTTCATCAAAAAGAAAATTGAATAGCAGTGATTTGTTTTCGGCGAACCATGTGGATGAAAGAGATAAACGTTTATGCAATGATGAGAGTACTAATATCATTGTAGACTTAAATGTTTTAAAAACACTTTTAAATAGAGTTTCAAAATGTAAACAATGCAACAGCACTGATTGCTTTGGAGTTCTAGAAGAAACGAATAGTCGAAGGGGCTTGCTAGATCCTTACTGATTATATGCAAATCTTATAGCTGTTCTAGTGGTTCAATGACATCTCATATATCTGAAAATGGTTATGACATAAATACTAGATAAATGTATGACATGAGATGCATTGGGAAAGTCAAATGTGCTGCTCGCACATTGTGTGCTGTAATGAACTTGCCACCCCCACCTGCAGAAGTTCAAAGGGTTTCTGTTCCACGAGGAACGTTTGTTATGCAAAATATCTTGGGGGTGGTGACTCGAAAGGTTTTTTTAAAAATACGAGAATCAAAAGAAGAGGAATACGAAGAGGAATTAGTAGTAGAAATACTTGAGTGCATTGGTCATGTCCTGAAAAGAATGGGAACCAGGTGGAGAAATTTGAGAAATAAATTGAAGTCGACTAAGCTGTCAGATTGAAAGAAAATTTCTGGACGTGGTCAGCTAACAGATGCACAAATTCTTCTAATCCAAAAATAGTATGGACTCGCAATAAGAAGAAACACTTCAAAGTCAGTCGATGAGATGTCCAAATCAATTTGGGCTATATATTTCCACAAACTATCGACAGATGCCAAATCCCAACATGGTTTGTGTCCTATGGGATCTGACAGCTGGTGCGGGTTGAACAAAAATTTAGTTTATCGTGAAAAGTATATTCATACACATTCTCGACCAGAACCTGTTTTACTAGCTACTAAGAAAGTGTTCAGAGAGTTAGCTGATCAAAAGCTTTTATCAAAATGCATCCATGGCAAACTCAAAACCCCAATGAGAGTTTCAACAATTGTGCATGGGAAAGAATTGCAAAAACCACATTTGTTGTTATCAATATATTAAAAATTTTAGACATGGATGCTGTGTTATGCTTCAATGACGGGGTTTACAGTCGTACTGAAAACCTCGTAATATCCAAGTTTTTGTGTACTTTAGTACTGAAAAACTTGGGTATTACACCAGGGAAAAACAGTTGTGATTTATTAAAAAAATCTATAAGCTTCGTATCAAAGAAGCTGAATTTATACTTCAGGAAGCTCGTAAACAGGCTAGAACTCAGAAACGGCAAATTAAAAGAGTTTCTGAACTTTCAGAATATGGCCAATTGGAAGCAATTTTTGAAAGCCCCTTCCCAGCCAACTTCCGTCAAAGCCGATAGGTCAGTGCATTTAAAATAAATTTAATTAAAATTTTTAATTTACATTAATTGAAGTTTAATTAATTAAATTAAAATTAATTTTCAATTTAATTATGTTTATTATATATTAACAACTAATTATTAATTGTTAATTTTCAATTATGTAATTAATTATTTGTTATTAATATATAATTATTTAGGGTGTCAAATTCAGCATAAAAATTATATTAACTGACTTTCAACGACCCTTTTTCATAACACTAGCAACTTCAGAATGCAAAGAAGATACAATTTTGATTTATGCTTGGTAAATCAAAATTACAGCAATTAAAAATAGAATAAACTGCATTTTTTAGTTTTTTTACTTAGTTTTAGTATTTGATTTGATCTTTAAGCATTTTATTCTTAAATATTTTAAATAAAATTTTTATATTTAAATAAGTAAATGATCTTTCTTCTTGATGACTTTTTATAAGGCATTTTTATAGAGACCAATTATGTATGCAATCGCAGAAAGTATGGCCTACGTCAGGGGTAGAAAATCTTTCAAACCTCAAGGAGCAAACTGAAATCCTATACAATATTTAGTTTGTGAACGATTCAGAAATAATTATATTAGATTAATATTGTTTAAAAAATTAAGATCATATTTAGTTTAAAATTTAGGTGTATATAGTGTTTACGACTTTAAACATCACAATACGCGTTTTTTCAAAATAATTAATTAAAATGAGTTTATGCTTTTATTTACGAAAGAAAAATTAAGCTGGTTTATACGGATTATCAAATAAAACAATGAAAAAGAAGGGACGCGGATTTTTTACAGTTTTAGCTATTATTTTAAAGAAGCTCAGAAGAGATAGTATTAAAGCAATTACATTAAGATATGAATTAAGGGAAGGAAAACAATGAAATTAGTACTAATTTGTAGTCACCCAAAAAAAGTGGCTGATTTCTATATATGTCGTTTCTTATGATTTCAAGGAGCCTTCATGCCATCTTCGAAGAAAGTTGAACAACGTGTTTGGCTGTGACTTGATAACAAACGAATTCACAGATAAACGTAATGTTGAAAGATCAAGTTAAAACAGAGAGTCCGCTTAGTTTATTTAATAAATGAGGATGTATGAGACTGTCTTTTTGTGTTCCATAAGACAGACCGCTTAGCCTAGACTTACCAAATATACTATGAAGGATGGGAATGTGCGCCTCGGAGAGTCTTTTAAAAATTTTAATTAATTAAAAATTAAGCAAGAATATGGTATGTTTCAACGATAAAGGCAAAAAATATTATGACACGAAAAATTTTTATAACTTTCGTGTTTTTCAAAAATATATCTTTCAAATCTAATGTACCAGCTTATTTGTCGGTCAATGTTTCTCCTTATATTTGAAAATCCTTTTTCAAAAAGGTTATGCTTACTTTTTAACAATAGTTTGCTGTAATGAAAGTCGAATCGATTTCATAGATTCGTCAAATCTTTAAATCTAATGTTTCTCTTACGTTAACAAGGAGATAAAAAATTATTTTGTTTTGATTATAGTAATGTAAAACCTTTTGTTATAATAAAATACATTCCATTTTCCTTGCTCTGCTAGTTTTTTTAATTTAATTTTTGTTACTTCAACCAAATCTACTTTTTGGATAAATTTACTTTTGCTAAGTTTAAATTTTAACTATGAATTCAAATTTAATTTTTCACTTCAGGCAGGATAATCCACTCTGGAAATTATGGCATTTGTTTATTTCTTATAATTAGATTAAACAATCACGTTATAATTAGTTAAATAATGTGTAATAATTGTAATTTCAATATGAACAAATCATCTCTTGCATGTTCAAAACGAAAATTAATCGTCATTCAGTTTCATGATTTCAAAGAGCCAGCCTAATACTTTTTTAACAATTGAATGTAAAGATCTAAATCATTAATTTGATAAAATTCAAAACACATTGCCTCAAAATTTAGTTTGAAGTATTGATACATTTCCTGTTCACTGTTTTTCGTTTCCTTGTAAAACTAATTCATTCTTTTGAAACAATTAATGCTTCCAGATTAACAAAAATTAAATAATTTGATGTATTTAAAGTAATTTGGAATAATTAATATACATTTAATAAGATAAGCGAATCATTCGGTCGCTGAATACAGCCAGTATTTTACGAATCCTCCTGGCATCGAGCAAACCAGGAGAAAGGTGGCACCACAGAGAAGTAGGGTGGGCCCGCCCCTCTTTGTAATTTGACCACAGTCCCCCGAAATACACAACACCCTTTTTCTTTCGTGCCTTTAGCCGCCAAATTGCATGATGTCTTTACCTCCCTTGTCAGGGCTTTTTCGAAGAAGACAGAGTAGTAAAATGAGCTGCAGAAAAAAGAAGAAGAAATATGCCATTGTACCCTCTTCAATAAGAACCCCGTACTGCTGGTAAAGGGAGATTCTTCAGACATGCTGAGAGCCTACTTGAACAATAAAATGTCAGCGGCATCAATTTGTAATATAAATGTAATACTAGCTATTTCGTTCAAGAATTGCTCATTTTCCCCACTCCCCCCCCCCCATGTATTATATTGTCTCATTCATACTTACAGAAAACGTAATACGCAGACTTCTCGACCACCCCTCCTATAGAGTCAAGGGCACTCCTTTTCTTCTTGCATTTATGATGGCAGGGGAGAGTTGTTGACTTGTGAATCAGTGCTGTAAAAATACAAGTAGATTTCAAACCACGAAATAAGTCCTAAGCATAGTATTTCGAAATTTAAACGATGCTTGATTTTAATTATTATATTAGAATACGTTCGAGTATAATGTAATTGTGAATCAAATGAGAGCACAAAATTAAATTGCCCTAAAAATGATTGAAAAAAATCCACGGACCCCCAAATGTTAGGGGTCCATAGGCAGTTGCCTAGATTGTCCCTTTGACAATCCGGCCCTGTATATAAGGAGTTTTTGGGCAACAAATATTATGATAAACTGAAACCACGAAACATTATTACGAAACTGAGATAACAGATCATTCAAGAATAGTGGTTTCAGTAGTTTGATTATAAAAAATACAAAACTATAATTGACAATTGATTTCAGACAAAACGGTTAATAATTTGCAAAACTTTTTTATCAATCAATCTCAATATTCTTTATTTATAGGATCGGACATTTTTTAAATTATAAAACAACAGGACATAAAACTACAAAAAGGTTATTAGAAAAAGTCAGGAAGAGGAATGCTTCAGAAACTACCTTTCTTTTTTTTCCTACTAATTCATTCAAAATTTCTCTGAGTATGTTTATAAATTTCAGTATAAAGCATACAGTTCAAGACTACAAATTTAAGATAAGCTAATTAAGCTTTCACTTGCAAAATTTTAATAAACATAATTAAAAACATTATTTATTTCCGTTTAAAGTTATAAATAGAATAGTAATGATCGCTTCCTTTTCTGAAGAGCCGTTTTCAAGCGTACAATCAGGTGAGAAGGCTCAGTTTCACTTCAGTTTTTGTATTGGAACTAATTCATGGAAGAATAACACACAAAATATTTACATTTTTGGTAAAATTTTGTGCAAATGTAAGACAATTAAAACTTATAAGAATTTTTTTCAATTTTTAAATAATTTTTAGAAACATTAAGAATATAGTTTTACTTCCTAGCCTTTCCAATCTCAAATTTTTGTACCAAAAGAAAGCCTAAATCTCTAAGAAAAAAGATCAAAAGGTATTTACCGCGGATTCCCACGGATGGACTTGTGGTTGCATTTTATTTTTAGTGGTTTAAATTAATGAAACAGTGTTTTATACTATTTCAGTTGTTTAAAGTGTGTTTTTATAAAATTCGATAATATAAATTTGTCAAGAATGTTACTGTAATCTGTATTCTACTCTATAAACACTTAGATGTTGAAGACGAAAGAGAAGGCACTCTCATCTCCAAACTTCCGTACCACACCAGCTTAAGAATGGGAAAAATACTTATAATAAAAGTATTTTGAAAATGATAATGTAGTACAACCAGATGAATGTAGTTGACGCTCTTGTAGATATGCAAACAAAATTTCCGGTATAGAGAACTTACTAGAAACTCTCAGATGTTTATTATGGCGAATATCTGCGAGAATGAGTACATAACTGTTTTTAGAAATTGAGATTGCAAATGGTGGATTATAGTGCAGTTTGATGTTTATTACTTCGAATAGTAGAACTGATCACTTGTGGAGGTAATCGTTTGGAATTATTTTGTTTTTTCATTTATTTTATTAATATTTCTTAGATATTTTATAAAGGAGTTTGGAACATTGGAATAATATTTATTTTGAATATGCGTATTTTAAATTATTAATAATTTTGTAGAGGACTGTTTATGCAGATTTTTAATGTAGAAATTTACGTGATTGTCTGCAGTAACGAATCTAAATTATTTGTTTTAAAATAATTCTAACATACCATAACAAGAAAATAGCGTTACAAAATATTCTGAAATGTTTAAAGCGTGACGTATATTTAATAAGCTTTTCTTTTAGTATGAATCATGAAAGTTTTGAAGAGAAAGTATCTATCTAGTCTCCTGAAACAATGTTCCAAAAAAAATTTGACAGGAGATTTATACACCTCGAAGGAAAGATTTTTAATATAATTAAATTACTCTGAACAGTAACAAAGCAAATTTAAACATCATTTCTCCTACTTTAAGTCTGTGTGTGATATACGAATTAGATAAAAACTTTAAAAAAAGACAAATCGAAACAATGAAATGTCTTAAAATAAAAAAGTGAAAGTATTCTGCAGACATCCATTAACATATCCAACATATCTAAAATGGTTCCCGAATGAAATTCTTGAAATTAAACTTTGATGTTTGCTTAAAATAAAGTAGTTAGTGGTAAGTAGTCCAGACAACGAAGGAAAAATAGAAACAGAAAATGGTGAAATTTGAAATTTGGCACAGTTTTTGGGGGTAGTGTCCTAAAAGACATACTAAAAGTCACCGCCGGTGGGGCATGCACGGGGGGTGTACAGGGAGTTTAAAAGAGGCATTTTAAGTTTTTCTTAAATATCTCGAACACTATGGATTCTATCGAAAAACACTCAATTACCAAATTAAACTAAATAACATTTTCTACAAAAAAGTCTTAAGTTTTTCTTGTAGCATCAATAGTTTAGAAGATAAGGGGGATTTAAAAGTTAATATTTCTAAAATTCCTTATTATAATGGTAAAATCGATTAAAAGTGCTAAATCAACAACCTTCATAATAACCTCATGTCTGTATAATAATTATACAAGGATAGTATTGTATGTGTAGGAGCGGGGGTGTTACAAGCCCATTTAATGAGCAATTATGCTCCCTTCCTTCTCTCACATCCGTTCCCCTTTATAAGTTTCCTTCTACTCGCAGTCGAGTCAACGAATTTCAAATTTATAAAATGGTACAGTTTTGAAATTCGGCACAGTTGTTGGGGGTAGTGTCCTAAACGATATACTGAAAGTCCCCGCTGGTGGGGGTGCGCGAGGGATAAAAGGGGGGATTTATCAGTTTTTCTTAATTATCTCGAAAACTATGGATCCTAGCGAAAAAAACTTAAGTATAAAATTAAACTACTTTGAATTTCCTACAAAACTAGTCATAGATTTTTTGTAGCATGAAATTCATTAAGATACAGGGAATTTTACAGTGAATATTTCTAAAATTCCTTATTGTAATGGTAAAATCAATTGAAAGTGATGAAGCAACAATATGCAGAAAAACCTCATGCCTATACAATAATTATACAAGGATAGTATTGTTTAAATCTAAATTCCCACGGTGACCACACTTACCCAAAAAAGGGTGTAAAGAGAAAAAGGCCACCGGGGAGAAAAGAGAATCCCCTAAAACACGCCGGGGAACAGCGGGCCCCAGCCCCAAGGATCAGACTTATTGAGACTTTAAAAAATAGTGTGCAGACTATGCCAACAGTGGCAGGAGCTTCGTAGATAAATGTAAGGTGCTGGACACACATGAAACTTTACAAACTATGCCAACAATGGCAGAATTAAAGGCCAACAGTGGCATTACAAATTGCAATAAAAACTGGAGCCATACAAGAAAGGTGCTGGACACAAATAAAATAAGTCGCAACAAGAAAGCAAAAAAAGTAAAAAGATCATATAAAAAGCAACCGTTTCCCGTAGTACGAGGGTTGAATATATATAAAAACACATAACAAATACTAAAAGGACTAAAATAACATAATAAAAGGTGGCAAACCTAGAAAATTGGGTTTACAACAGTTTAACTCATAAAACTCTACAGTTAAAATACACAACAAATAACATAAGCTTAATAAGAAAGCAAAAAAAAATATTTAAGCAAACCACACAGACAATACAAAACACACACACAACCACACAATCACACAAAGTTAGCACAGAGTTAAAAATTTCAATATATATATAAAAGGGAAAGTCTAAAAATAAAAATGACAGAAGTTAAAGTCATAGAGATAAAATGTTAAAAATACAAGTAAAATCACACCAGGGACCAATGAAGATCTGCTCGGGAGGGATACCCCCCATACCTAAATGTCCCTTAAGTCGGCACCAGAATCGCCAACAGTAGAAGACAGCCGCCCGGCCGGGAATATACCAGAAGAGGACTTGAGTACAAGGGGCATATAACCACTAATACAATAAAATAAAAACTTAAAAACTAAAGGGAGAGCGGTATGCGTAAAATCTAAAAGGTTAAAAACATGAAAAACACTTGATCAACAAGAGCTAGTTAAGGTCTTATATAAAAATTAAATAATCTGGCAATGCCAGATAGTCTATAAAAATTTAAAATAACAACAAACATTAAACATATTTTAGAAAATCCAAATCTGGAAAGACCATGCAAGTAGATATAAATTAAAAGCGGAAATAGAAGTTCCGAAACAGTCAAAGTCGATAAAAGAACAAACTAAGAAGATCAACCAAAAACGAACACACAGAAAAAAAAAACTAAGAAGAACCGTCCCGGGTCAGTGAATCGCAAATTCCTGCACTAATCCTAAAAGCCTCACTAATTTTTGTGACAGCCTGCCTATTATGCATAGTATTCCGAAACCAAGCCTTTTTATGTGCATCTGCAGGCCTAGAAAGGTGAAAGTCTTTGGTGAGTGAACACGAAAACACATAGTGGTCCGCGTCACCCACCTCCCCACAGATGCACGAGGGAGAATCCAAGAGCTTAAAACGATTGAGATAAAAAGGGAAAGGACCATGGCCACACAAGAAAAAGATTAAAAATTTATTGGTGATTAAAAAATTAAAATCAACTTTGTCAATAAAATCTCTGGCTCTCGCCCCTGAGGCTGAGTTATAATTCCTGAAGTATTCGTTCCATTCATTTAGAATTTGCTGTTTGAGGGCTCGTCTAAGAAATGAACGTGGAGCAGGAATAAGTTTCTCAATCCCTTAGTTGATTGCGGATTTAGCTTGTTGGTCGGCCCATTCATTCCCTGGGATGCCAACATGGGCCTTAACCCAGGAAAGGCCGACCAGATGTCTAGCTTTAAAGATGTCCTGTTTGACAGAATAGACGAACCCTGATCTCCCTGATCTGGAGTTGGCACTCTGGATGGCAAGAATGGATGATAAGCTATCTGTATGAATATTGATCTTATAGTTGTTCTGGAGGGCCCAATTGCAAGCAAAATGGATCGCCTCCAGTTCAGCTTGAAACACAGAGTTGTAGCTATTGAGTTTGAAAAGAAAATTGGAGACATTATCATTTTGTTGAAAGGTGCACACGGCGAGCCCAGTCTCATTGTCGATTCTGGACCCATCCGTGTACACCTCAAAATCAGCTTCTTGTATGGTGGATGGCAAAACTATGGATTTCTGTTCAGAGGGAATATTTCTGATGTTAATGTTGTAGTCAAGAGGAATATTGTTAATGATATGATTGTAAGATGGTGAGCGCCGAACTCAGATCTGGAACTTACAAAACTCAGCCTTTGCAGTAATGTGAAGGGGCGGGATGCCAGTCAAGACATTAAGAACATTGGTCGAAGTAGTTTTGTAGGCCCTCGTGAAGCGCAACAGAAATACACGTTGAAAGGAGTGGAGCTGAGAAATGTGATGTTTAGTGAGGGCCCCACTCCAAATACTAGCTCCATATAAGAGGGCCTTCTCAATAACAGTAGAGTACCAAATCTTTAGAATGTTCCTATTCATATTCCAATCAGACTTGATCACTCGATTAAAATTTGAGGTAAGGCTTAAAATTTTACTGTATAAGGAAGAGATATGGGCGGTCCAGGTCAATTTGTTATCGAGTACAATGCCAAGGATTTTAAGGCTGTCACTGATTTTGATGGAAAAGTTGTTGATTTTAAACGTAGGCTTACGATTTAGGATAGTGGAATTGCGTTTAGAAAATTTCCGAGAGGAAACACTTCTAAAAACCAACGCCTGGCATTTATGAACAGAAAGTGAAAGTTTAATTTCTTGGAGGTGTTGAGCAATTTCGGCCAGGGCAATATTAGTGTTGGCCTCAAGTTCCCTGGCCGTCCTTCCACTAATAATTAATGCCAGGTCGTCGGCAAAGGCTTGGGTATAGAAGCTGGTGTTGTTCCTTTCTAAAATGGGATTTATGTATATGTTCCAAATTGTGGGAGCGACCACCGACCCTTGGGGACAGCCCCTAAAACAAGCTCTTGAAATAGTCACAATTTCATTGGAGAAAGAAACCGTCCTATTATTCAAATAATGAAATATAAAATTTCTAAAAAATTTAGGAAAGTTCAAATCGTCAAAAAGTTTAAAAAGAACCGACCAGTTCATATTATCGAAGGCCGACTTGATGTCAAGGGAGATGAGGGCGATATGATGAGTTTGTGATTTCTCCCTGATTATATCAACAATATTTTGAATAGCCAGATCACAGCTCCGGCCCTCACGGAAGCCATATTGATTATTGTGAATGATATTATTGTGATCTAGCCAAAAAATTTAATTTAATTAAAAACAGCTTTTCGATAATTTTGCCAATAGTTGGAAGTAGGCAAACTGGTCGGTACGATGAGCATGCCCCAGGATCTTTGCCATCCTTTAAAAGAAAGAAAACCTTGGCATTCCTGAGAGCGTCGGGGAAATAGTTAAGAGTGAAACAAAGATTAAAAAGGTCCAAAAAAGAATGTTTTGTCAATAGTAAAAACCGCTCTCCACATTCTATAATCTATTCGGTCCAGTCCCGGTGCTTTACCGCCTTTAAGATTATTAAAAACCAACTCCAGGTCTTCTAATTTAATTGGCTCAACAGAGTCCATAACCGGAGTATAAAAGAAATCATCACTAGCAGAATGACCCGGAAAAAAGCTGTTCATAATAAAAGCCATTTTATCTTGAAAAGAATTATTAGGATTACCATCGGGGTTAACCCCGATATGACTATCACTATTATTCTTATTGAAAACAAGTTTAAATAAAAACCCATGTCTCTCGTTGTAATTAACACAAAAACTTTCCCATGCTTTTCTTTTCGTCTGTAGCAACAATTTTTTATAAAAGGCTCTCTCCCGGCGGTAAGCATTACCGGAGCTCTGGATAAGATCCAAATCTAAGTTTGCAGCTTTATGTCTCGAATAAATCTTAAATAACTTGTTGACATTATTCCTAGAACGCCTGAGGTCTTCGTTCCAGAAACCAAACTTCCTTGCATATCTTTTGGGTTTCTTCTTTAAAGTTTTGAAAGCACCTCTAGAAACTAATTCAATAAAATCAATAACAAATTCGTTTAAATAAATGGAATTATCGATAGAAACAAGTCTATCCTTAAATTGTTTAAGATGCTTTCTAATAAAATTTTGAAATCTACCCTGGTTGTATTTTGATTTAAAATGAAAGTCGGTCTCTGGAATATCATCCAATTCAATTTTAAAATAAATATATTTATGGTCGCTATGGGATTCACGGTCCAGGACACCCCAATTTTTAATGTAATTAAGGATAGATGCACTAATAATGGTTAGATCTGGGAACCCCACATGAATAGAAGAATAAAATGTAGGACCATAATCCGCAATATTACAAACATGAAGATTGTTGGAGGCTATGAACTCGGTCAACCTTCTCCCTCTTGTATTATCCGAGTCATAGCCCCAATTAGACGACTTACAATTAAAATCTCCAATTAATAGATTAAAACTAGTATAAAAGTTAAAATCAGCTAATTCCCCCAAAAGTAAATCTATATCATCATGAGGGGGAAAATAGCAATTAAAAACATTCAAAAGAAAATTATGAAAGTGAATCTCAACTACCACTGTATTAGTGGTATTAAATTTAAAAAATGAATTAAGATTTTTATTAAAAATATATGTAATGGCTTTTTTGCTAACGGACATAAAGGTCCTACAGCCGAAATTGGATTTCGGGGGCTCCCCTTTAACAAGGTACGGGTCCTGGACCGCGATAAAATCAAGATTTAAATCCCTAGCGACCTGGAAGACCCCAAGGTGAGCTGCCTCGCAGTGGTTAACATTAATATGAATGCCCCTTAAGAAGTTAGTATCCATAATTGGTCCTCTTGATAACTAATTCCTTTTGTTTCTGGTAACTACGACACCTCCGGTCCAGGCAGCTGTGGTTGGTACGAAAATCGGTTCTAAATCGTTCATTTGATTCAATACAATTAACGCATTTAACCGTTCTACACTTGTGGCCTTCTTTTTTGGCCTCCCCACACTTCTCACATCTAGGGTTTTCTGCATGGTCACAATTTTTGGAGGTATGCCCGAACCCAAAGCAGACCTTGCATTGTTTGACACTGATAAATTCAGACAATCTTAATTTCGTGAATTCAAAGTAAAACCCTCCTTTACCGATAAAATCTGAGTACTTCTTGGGGTTAATAGATAACACCCAATGATTGCATTTAGGGTCCCTGGCGGGAATTTTAAAATCTATTTTGAAATGAGGTTTATTCTCCGCATCCGCTAGAGTAATTCTTTTACTGAGGAGACCTTTTTTAAGGGATTCCTCATCTACACCCTTGTCCACATTGTATAAAATAATTTGAGGAACTCTCCTCCCAGGTAAAACAAATTCAAAATTCTGGTCCAAGTCCGCCGCTCCCTTCTCAAGAATAAGGTCTTTAATGGCACCGGCTTCATCTGTGCTACCCGTAATGATCTTAACACCACCTCCATATAATTTGTTAATTCCCCTAACTCTGGCATTGGGGTTATTGCTAGAAATAAGATTCATAAATAATTTCTTATTAGTATCAAAGTCTTTAACTCTGTCATTTTTAGGCTTAATAAGTAGTACTCCCTCGGGGTCTTGTGAGGAAGTCGGAAGTGGTCTAATAGGGATAGAACTATTTTGGCTAATGCCTCGAGACTGGAGGGCGATCTGGGCATAGGATTTAGAGGAGCTACTCTTGACCTCCTCCAAAATACCCAGGTTAGATTTTTCAATGGTTGAATTGATGTCCTTACACACCAATTCTCTTTCAGCTCTTAATAAATCTTTAATATTATTTTCTTTGAGTTCCTCAAGGACTGGGGTAATCTCTCTAACGGTGGAAGAAATATCATTGTAAATCTCCAACTTTGCTTTCAGTGCCTCGTTTTCCCTCTCCAATGACCATATTTTTGCTTTGAGTAATGCAGGAGCAGCATCGGATACCAAGTTTTTTAAATCGTATATTTCCGAGTCCCTTTCTCTAATTTTAGAACAAGCATATTCAAAAATTGGGAGCAAAGTCCTATAATGGTTTTCCACTAGTGCATTTCTAAGGGTTTTACCATACGTAAGACCCGCTTTAATGGTTTCAGAGGAAAATACTTCGAGGTCTTTAAACCAATCAATTACTAGTGGGCCAATCCCTCAACATATTCTTCAGGATCTAAGTTATCAATTAATATTTGAAGTTCGTTGGCATATTTATCAATCGATTGAGGAGATTCGGTACCATCTCCCTTACCCTTTTTCCTACCCATAAGAGCAAAAGATCAAAGGGGGAGAGAAACAGAGAGATAGTTACAGAAAGTTACACAAAGATGGTTAAAAACACACTTATATAAAAACACTTAAAATCACTTACTTAAAATAATTGTATTGTCAAATCCCTAAAATATTTACAGCATAAAAATCGCAAAACACAGCATAAACAATAGAAAAAGGTATAAGACTGCAAAGATTCCGTATCAAAATCAGAATGCACTAGGCCATCGACCCAGTTCAGCACCTGTCAAAACACACACTATTAAAACACTGCTGCAGGAACCAAGGAACGAGATCACTGGGAAATCAAGAGTCTATTGACACAGTCCAGCAACTTCAGCATAAAGCAAGACCCGCAAAAGCAGTACAGTAAATCAGAACAGAGTAAAACACTAAGTGTCACACAGCAAGCACACGCGCACAAGAACCAATCAGATGATGAGCTCTAAAGATGCACTGATGAACGATGTAAACACACACATAGATGTTGCCGCCGATATCGGCGCCGATGTTTCCCACGATGTTCACCGATGATAGCCAGGAATAAACACGATGAGGGCAAGCCAATCACGTGTAGAAGAAGTGGAATCAGGTACACAGTTGTAATATTGGAAGAACCATGCAAAGAAGACTCACGCCATCTTGGTGGACGTTCCTGGAAACATGGCGGATGTTGGCCACGAGAAACAGGAGACACAGCACTTAGGATGTAATTTATGAGTTAAAAACTCATTAATAAGGATGAAAATCAGTTGTAATCAGTAGATGAGACTATGTAATATCCCAGTGCACAATATTAAGCCATCAAGTAAGGATGAACAGGGTGAAAAACAAAGTTGAAATTTTGATGAATTTTTGAAGTTCGCTAATTAAATAATTAGCCGACCAAAATCAATAAAAATTTGTGCCAACTGCTCACGACACTTAGCTTAATAAAATTACACAAAAAAAAATTAAAAAGAGTATTTACACCCCAAAATAAGCAATTAAGCAGGAGCTCAGCAAAAGCACAACCGCTTCCTCCGCTTGGCGACTTGGCGACCGAGGATAGTATTGTTTGTATCGAGAGTATTGGCGGTGTCAGGACGGGGGAAGACAAACCTATTTGATGAACAGTCTTGCTCCCTTCCTCCGCTCACGCTCGTTCCCTTCCACAAGATCCCTTCTACTCAGTCTTTCTGTAACTCTCCAAGGGAGTGTATTTAGACAGTATAACCTAAATATACATATCTATGCAGAGTTTAATTTAAAAGCTCGCAACCAGTCTATCACAGTTTGACAAAAACATATTCTTGTCATTGAAGAAATAAGACAAGGCATGTTCAATTACTAACACATAAAATGGATGCTAAAGTAATTGAAACGAGAGTCGCTACAAGGGATACTGAAACTTATATTGTGAGATCTGGGTTAGAGAAGGCAACTTCTCATCCCAAGAGAAAGGCGTATACCTAGTCGTGTTACTGATTGCTTTGAGTACCACTTGTAAATAACATTTATTTTATGAAGCCTGGCAGGGAAAATTTGAAGCTAAATTATTTTTACAAGAAAGCTGCAGAAAGAACTTTCTTTCGCCAAAACCATATTCCTTCTCCATGCATTCCGTGGCTGCGACATAACCCCAGCTGTTTATAGAAAAAGCAAAGCACTATAGTTACATTGTTCAGAAATCAACTGAACCAGATGAAAAACATTGCTGACATCTTTTATAACCCCTCATCAACACTAGATACTACCTCACAAGCAGGTTAGAAGATGCTCCTAGCCATATACAAAGCACCTGCTGATGAAAATAATTTGAAAAAGTAGTTATGCAGCATTTCTCAAATCATCAACCACGATCAAAGCTGATCTTCCCTAAATTTCTCCAACCATAGGAGCTGCGGAGCAGCAAACGTTTAGCAATGTGCTTCTGTTTTGGCACTTTTAATGGTATCTGTACAAATGGTGCACCTCTAGAAGAAGAGGAGGTGTTCGAACTTGATCAAATACTAGAAAAACATGGTGAAATTTATTTATGGTAAGTACAAATGTGTTATGCAAATTTATATATATATA